>JAZHYW010013790.1:0-15695 GCA_037355805.1 Ixodes ricinus | reverse complement strand
AGACAGAGGCGCCCTCGCGGTGATGGCCCTGGTCGCTTGCTGCCTGTCCCGCCGCTGGCGCCGGTTCCGCCTCCTTGTTCGGTGGCCGAGTCCGGGTCACCGTACCGAACGCCGACGTCCATTAGGGAGGCTGCCAGGGGTTACGCTTCCGCTGATGAGTTGTGGCCTCCGGTAGTAATCCCGGGAAAAACAGACAAATGTTCTGGCAGGTTCCGGCTTGACCAGAAACGAACTGCGCGTTCACAGGCTCGTGATACGCGATGCCAGACCGCCTAAGCAGGGCACGCGCTGGCGTCTTTTTCTTCGCTTGCATTTGTGGTCCAACAGCTTGAAACGGGCCACGAAACGTTTTTGTCAACTTCGCTCGCCTGATGTAACCGCTGATGTCCGTAATGTAAAATACACTTATTTCGTATTTAGCTCAAAGCGGTAACTGTTAAAGAAAACACCGAATAATATCGAGGAGCGTTAGTAGGTGCGCTAGAATGGGAAGTGTGACGTGTGACAATCCACCTTTTTAGGATATCACCTGTTCGAGATTTTTGGGCAAAGAACGTGCGTGCACGCCACGAGCGCTATCACGAGATCTCGCTTAAAAGCATGCCACGGTCGCTCGTGAATCCATGGAACGCGAACATGTGTTTTCATACCAGAAACTCTGGAACTATGGTTTCTAAAGAGGTGGATCCCGCGGGCAAGACTCGGTCGCGATTAAAGCTTACAGAGCGCAGCATAATTTGTATGTATCTGTATGCGGGTAGCAGCGCCACCTTGGACTGCAGGGCTACAAGAAAAGATGCGAAAAGAAAGGGATGATTTTACCCATTTTACTACAATGTGTATATTTTGCAGCCAACGCCACAAGCATTAGAGCTCGAGGTCACTGCTTTGAAGTGTTCTTTCGCAGAACGAGCACTCGCGCTATACTTTGTTTCAGCTTGGGTCCAGACGCAGCCGATGCTACAAGCACGAGCGTGTGGCCCTGAACAGTGCCTGTAGTGTACGAGCGCGCATGCTTGGCAGGGACGCTGGAAGCCCGGAGCCTCGCGCTTGTAGCATCGGCTGCGTCTGGACCCAAGCTGAAACGAAGTATAGAAATGCAAGATCTCAAAGCCAAGAGCGCGGGCTAGCTCGCGCTTGTAGCTTTGGCTGCAGTCTCAGCTTAAAGGTGAACAGAGTATAGACGATTGAAAGTGGGGCGTGAGGCCACCGCCATGGCTCTGCTCGTGCAGACGAGTCCGTGCAAATGCAAGCCTGCCGAAGCTACGCTCACGAGCACGCTTCACCTGCTTGTACACATGAAAAAACAATTGGGTTGTGTGTATGTTTATACAGCCTAGAACTTGGTCTGCCTCCAAGGGCGACGATTCTCCCAGCTGTAGATGAGCAATTTAGCCAGTGCAGTACAACCGCTAGCTTGGGGTCTTTAACATGCGTCACGCAGTAGTGATACACGACCGCACGCCGGTACGATGCTCATCCAGATCGAAACGGGCAGGGTGGCAATTGAACCCAGTATCCTGGGTTCTTGCACACATGAGACACCAGTCGCAGTGCCATGGGGGGTTCGAAAGGGCTAGCGGGCTAGAGCACACCAGCTCGGAGCACGCGGAGCGAAAGCTCGCGCTGCAGAACCCAGGGATCCTGGACTCCACCCCCACCCCTGCCCGTTTCGATCTGGATTTCGATCTGGATTTACACGACAGGCGTGCGGTCGTGTATCACTACTGCATGGTGCACGTTAAAGACCCCCGGCTAACAGTCGTACTGCACTGGCTAAATCGCTCATCTACAGCGAGTAACTCGATCGCATCTTTGAAATGGCTGACCAACTACAAGCTGTCTAAATATCTACACACCTCAATTTTTTTTTTCGCGGTGCCATGCTTGCAATTGTTTGGAGAGGTATCATACAGCCGCGAATGGGAATACGACCGCTTATATTTTTCTTATGTTCCTTGCCCGCTTCTTTTTAGTTATAACCTAATTTCCTAAAAATTATATTTGCCATTTGGCACTGCTGGAAGCTTAAAGATGCACCACGGTGGTAGTGACGCATGGGGCATGAAGCATGGAACGACTCTCAGCCGCTAAGCGATCGATCGCCACACCTCCCTTTCTAGCCCATGCATGTACGTCAGTTGTCTGTACCCGGCCGTCAACAATTTTGTGCTATGTTGTCAAAGCTATCTTAGCTTTCGCAGTGCTCCAACTCTGTCGAAGCTAGTTGCGCGAACGCATCTAGAAGAGGAGCAAAAGGCATAGTCCTGCGCTCTCTCAGCAGAGCAGGACTGCTGCATAGTGGAAGCTACGCTAGCCTTGACACATGACAGAGAAAGCTGTCGTGTGTCTTTTGAACGGTTAGTTAGTGCCACCAATGTTTATCACAGCACCACATCTATAGCGCGTTGTTCACAGCAACGATACTAGATCAGAATCAGTTGACAAGCTATCTGGAACACCCGGCGCCTTTTCGTGGCGTGTCCACTCTGGGGCGCTCGCTACGCTGTCAGCCTAAAGCACCTCAATGTGTTTGCGTTCGTCAGCCAGCCCAATGGACAGAAGCCACGGAACCGATGGAACGTTGGATGCACACGGCCTGCGGTGGAAAGTGTTCTATTGTGCACTGTCAGAAATAGGGGTGTAATACTTACACCCCTTGTCCCATATAATACACCCCAAGAACTTCACTTCGACGTACAACGCACTGACGTCAAACCGAAGGTACCAACTTTCTCGAGCGGCTTGATAACCGAGTGGTACAGCTTATTAAAATAGATAATGTACGTGTTACTGTCAACAAAAAAATGAATCGCGGTTTTCTTGTTTTTACTGCAAAACCTAAGTGTTTTTTTGTTGTTGTTGTAACCTTTGATACGTACTTTAGCTGTTTAATAAGTTACATCGCACCGTTATCAAGCCCCTCGTAAAAGTCGAGGCCGTCAGTTCGACGGCAGTGCGCTGTACGTCTAACTTAAGTTTTGGACTGCATTATATGGGACAAATGGGTGTAAAACTACACCCTTTTGTTGTGTGTGTGGTGCTTATGGTGAAGTTAAAGTATGCGCTAAAGTTCGCGCAAAAGAGCGTAGCTCGAAGCAGTTCCTTCTTTGTTGGGAGCGGTGCCGCTGGTGGCGCTAGGAACGCTATCCGCCTGTCTCCACCGTTCTTAGATCTATCTAGTGCCACTAAATAAGCTACGCTTCAGAGTTACGAAACTTCCCCATCTTGTGGAGTAAAATGAGCCATTAGGCCATTAGAAAATTGAAACCGAAGTTGTCTGCAGAAGCGGATAGAATACCAAATTTAATAGTGAAGAGTTGTGCTCAACTACTTTGTCCAGTGTTGCTTCACATCTTTAAAGGGCGATGCAACAATTTTTGTACTTTGCGCAAATACCGCTTAGAACGGATCCCTGACGTTAATGACCTATAAAACACGCGTTCGTTTTCACCCCACGCAATAGAAGTCCCAGAAAAAATTAAAGAAAAACGAGCAGCGTTCACCCCTCAACTCGCAGCCAGAACAAGCGGCCACGTGACCTGGAATCGATTATATGCCGCCAATGTTGATCATAGCCACGCGCTGGTGTTGGCAAAGCACAGGACACGCGCTGAGTTCCAGACATTGTTATGGCTCGGCTATTGTCGTCGTTGCAGCGATTGGACACGGGCCACTATCCGAATGCTTCTCGAGCTAGTAATTATCACGAGCCCAAATCGAGTGCCCACGCAATGCTCGGGTCCAATCTATGAACCGCATTCAAATATCGTCATTGGGGAGTACTGCGATCCCCACGTTACGTCATCAAATTTTGCAAAGGAGAGATTGAATGAAAATGATCGCTTTTGTCCTTGAAATTACACCGCAACAAAGGAGTTTCTTGGCCAGTGGCGTTGCGTGCGAGTATCCTTGAGTCCCACCAGTGCCAGTAAGCTCGTGTAAAGTGAAAAACATTCCAACTGAATATCGTTGCACAGCTCCTTTAATTTGTCAATTACTGTTGCCAGCGTTCTGACGTCACCGCACGCCCTCATCCAACGTTACTAAAACACTCAGTTGGGAAACTCGCCGTCGAAACCTGGGCCGCTGGCGTCCACCGAGACCGAGCTAAATACGACTACAGCGCCACTCTGTTTCATTTGTCTGTACTGTGGTCCCCTTGAGCTTTTAGAAATCATGTTTTGGCATAAAACAAACGGAAACGACTCTTTTTTGTGTGAAATTTATTGGAGTTTAGTACAAAATGAGGGGCGCGTGTTGTTTTTAAAATCCTTGGTTTGCAAGGTTTGGTGATACAATTAATAATGTTTTTATACAACCACGCCTCAGCGGTGCTTCCACGTAGCGCGTCCCGACATAGGTGCATTTTAATTTCGGTAGTAAGACGCGGCGCGTCCGCTGGGGAGACTGGGGTGGCACCCCTGTAACCTTTTTCCACTGTATCTGTTTAGGCGCCAGAATGGCCGATTAAGGCCGAAATACAAGTAACGTGCAGTTCCTCGAGTGGTCACTGCGGGAGAAATGGCGGCGCTGTGTTCGCCATTAGCTCGGTTCACGAGGACAGATTGGAGCCACTTTTTCAGAGCACTCTCTATGGCAGTTTCCCAACTGAGTGGTTTTAGTAACGTTGCCCTCATCTTTCCGGTTCCTCTGCGTGTGCACTGACGTCACATCAGCTGCCATTGTGGTGGCTTCGCTGCTTTGCACTAGTTTCCTGCAGCACATACTTGACACCACTGATTTTTCTTTATTTATTTTTTCTTGGGGGGGAGGGAGGGAGGCAAGAACATGTAGTAATGTTTACAAACATGGTGCGATGACGTCAAGTGCAAGCTATGTATGCTCTTTGACAACGTTTTGTGGCGATTCAGTCAAAGTTAGCTTCAGCGCCAATTAAAGTTGTGCACGCTCACCCTTTTTCTCTTCGGAAATTTGAGGGAAATTTGTCCCATGACAAGAGATTATTTTCAAGAATCAGTCGGGCAACTTCGAAAACTATTATCTGAGTGTATATAATTTGTACGTGCTAATGGCGGCTCTTTTGATGATTGGTGAAGAAAGAATGTGACGACAGGCACCAATGCGGAGCCTGAACATTCCAGACGCTAGTTTTATGTATTTTTTTTATACCAACGTGACGCAACTTATAGTCATCTATGCATTACGCGTTTAGAGAGGTGTCATGCAAATCCTTGGAATATTTAGCTTCAGCACGCCTCGGACATTTCATCTAATGACAATAAAATTTGGTAAATTGAATCAAACACTTTTACTGAACTAAGCGCCTCGCAGGGAGTGGTAGTTTCTTAACACCATCAACACTGAAACAAATCGAGAAATAACTGTACAACACAGAACACCGTAACTTTCGCACGTCTGCCATTGACAAACAGGTACTTGGTTTTAACCAGCCATTAACATTCAAATATTTAGACTGATACTTGAGCCACTAGATGACATTGAATTTGTGAGAGAGTCTAGTAGTGACAGCAATGCTTGAGTTCTAGTCACCCGTGATTGAACTCGAGCGCTGCAATCCTGCAATCACCCCATGATTTCTTCGGAACAAAATTTAGCAAAGCCCAAACGCCGCTGTTGCAGTCGTGAAGACCGTGGTTTAGAGCACCTTCCGTCACCTGGGCCTGGGGACACACACCTGCCGACCCGGGAACCTGCCTTAAGTGTCCGGCCCGTGTGGCTACGGCTGATGCTCGTCATCTGTTGGCTCCTCCGGACCAGACACCATGAGAAAATACTCAGCGAGACCGGCCTAAAGGGTCACTCAGAAGATGCCTACACCCAATGGGTGAATGACAACAAGTACTGCAAGTCGCTCCTGCAGTTCCTGTACGGCGCTAGACTGCACTCTCTCTTTGAAACCTCCCCTATTATGCAGTGTGGCACATTGTACGAATTTTAAAAAGAAAAAAGATATATGGCTTATTGAAGAAATCAGTGAGTCCTCAGAGGATTTGGAGATCTCAAAGCGCAGCGACTTTCTCGAATTTGGTTTTGTGCTCTCCTCGATGTAAATAAACCATTCCATGTTTTTTATAAATAGAAACAAGATTCTAGCGCGCAACAAGGACCATCCCAGCAGCGCGTATTTTCAACTTCAACAGGCGCGAGGTAAGCGCACATTAGCACACTATAAGCACATGAACGCGCAACCCAAAACCCTTTTATAGAACAGTGCATGAAAACCAGCCGAAGAAACTATGCGAACTTTATGCCAACTTCACTTTATTCTAGAATTGTGTGAGGCAGATAGTCATTTCAAAATCAATAGAAAATGTCACCTAGACTCCTTTCGACTCCACATCAACAACGAATTCAATATGCCGGGTGTTTCAGCGAAGGCTTTCGAAAATCCTTAAGTTAGTTTGGATGAGAAAAAGAAACTCTTTCCAGGGACAATCTGCCTGCCACGGCGGACGTCAAGGAGTGCACAAAAAAAAAAGTAATTAGCTGAACGATTACCTCGATTTTACTAATTATTTTAATTCGTCAAAATAAACGTATGGTTCCAATGAGAAAATTGCTTATCATTATAGAAAACTACTAAATCAACTCCTCTTAGAAATACAATATAAGGCAAGGCCGGTATTTTACGGCGTTCCAAAAAAACTCTCAACTTGGACGCGAATTTCTACGTTTCAGTTTCTTATCGGAACGAATATTTGCGCCCGCGGTCCCGCTCCCCAGTGGTCGAGACACGCAACACGCGTGCGCCATACTTCCTCCATCCCACGTTCTCCATCCTACCAGAGAGGCCAGGCGGTGGCTTCGCGCCTGGGCCGCCGGGGAGCAGGACCGCGAGCGCAAAGATGCGCTCCAATGAGAAACCGAAACCTAGAAACACGCCCAAATTGAGCGTTTCTACGGAACGCTGTAAACACACCATTCCTGCCTTATGTCTTTCTAAAATTAGTTGATTTAATAGTCTTCGACGATACTCGTCGCTAGTTTCGCATTGAAACCATATGTTTATTTTTATTAATTAAAAAGTTATTATGCATACTTTAGTTTCAGATTATTAGTATGTTTTTTTTCAGTCCTAAACGTCCGCCGTGGCTGCCAAGTTGTTCCCGGGAACAGCAACCCTATTTGTAAGGATTTCTTTCTAAGTCTTCCTTGAAACACCCGGGTCCCGGTATACTGGATAGTTATTCGCAAGAACAAATGCAATACTCGCGCGGGACTCTTTTTCTTCATAAGACTGCAACCGAGGTTAATGTCTCACTCCGATCCAAACGAGCCGCGCCATTATAACTATTCGGATCGCTATCTCTCGCTCCGAATCCCGAATTATCCTCCAGGAAACGAGGCACAGCAAAGCGCCCGACTTGTAGCACCCATGCCAAAGCACCTCTCGCCGAAGACGCTACCAGTGACACGCCACACCCAGAAGAAACCTCTCCCCGCCGATTAGGCGCTTCCAATTCGAGACGCGAAGCCGACGATAAAACACATTGCCGTCTAATGACAGGCCGACATGTCATTCCAGAGTGGGCTGGGCACCCACTCCAAATTACGAATCGGACTGCCGAAGAAGAAAAACAAAAACATCCCAGAAACAAAATGTTTCGACACGATCATCGGGCACCCTATGGCCTAAAGCCATGCGAAGTTAGGTACACAGTCTTTTAACGTGTGTATATTTATACCGCCAAAGGCAAGGCATATTTCACGCACACGCACAAACTGCCGCAGCGCGTGGGTCTTCATTTATTTAGATGCGAATATGCTGGATATATATCGTCGGTGTTTACGGTGATTTATGACGACTGGAGCTGTCTCGTGGTGATTTGTTTTCTTAGTGTTAGAGCTGCATGTTTGCAATCGTGGGCTTTAAGTCCGCTGACAGTTTGAGTGCAACTTTGCCACCAAAATTGAGATGGATGATAATTGGTGTTGCGTCATCCCGCGGCTCATTTGTACTTGCTCTTAATGCTTGGGTATCTCTGTGTGTACAGTCGCGACCATGGTTAATTTCAACATGTCACTGGGGTTGAATCGGTAAGGTGCGGCCAGTTTATGCTGGAACGAAAAGCGCCGAAAAAAGACCTGTCATCTCGTTCCGGTATTCGCTTGCGCGGCTAACGGATGTCCATCAGGTAAAGTGAGAGACGACAAAAAAAATGCTGAACCGAAAAGTAATATCGATTTGGCCTAATCACTGTTCAAAGTTGCCTTTGGTCTGGTGACTCTGCGTGTCTGGAAAAAGACCCTGGTACAAAACTAAAAACCAAATATTACGTTGGCGTTTAGGCAGCGTAAGGACGTCTGCGTTTGAAGTGCAGCGACACTGGCTTACGATGTAGATGAGAAATTTAGCCAGTGCAGTACCCCTGCTAGCCTGGGGTCTTTAACATGCACCACGCAATATACACGACCGTGTGCCGGTACGATGCTCATCCAGATTGAAACGGTCATGGGTGGGGATTGAACTCAAGGCTCCCTGGATTCTGCAGCGCTCCGCGTGCTCTGAGATGCGGTGCTCTAACACACTCGGCCACCGATTTTTTTTTCTTTATTTCCGGTAAAGACAAAATGAAAAAAGCACACAGTCATTCACACATGTACAATTTGTTTAGGAGAGAATCAGCCACTTAGCGGCGATTTCCAGCGCATCAAAATCTTTTAAACATACTAACTCATCTAGTATTGGCAACCAGTCAGGGGTTCAGGGAGTGCACGGTATACCACGCGAATATATGCCACACTTTCAATGAAATTTTCTCTTACTGTTTTGGTATTCACATCAGCATTATTAACACTCGTTCTTGTCCTCCACAGGCTGTGAAGGCCGAGGAGCATGAACATATCGTAGGGGACTCCCCCTGGTTTTCCAGGGGCAAAAAGCGGATGCCGTGCGCAGTTAAAGGTAGATCCTTCTTCAGCGTGCGCTGAAGAATGTCCCGATGAAACACGGCGTCCCAACACTCAATAAATGCGTGCTTTATCGTCTCGGGTTTCATGCAGAGGATACAATTCACTGACCACGGTACAAATATACCTTTACGTTCTAGCCACGTTTTTACAGGGAGTACGCCGCAATGCAATTTAAAGAAAAAGGATTTTACCGAAGATTTGATTGGCATTTTCTTCACCCTTTTAAGTACATCTAGCCCTGAACGTTCACAGTATAATGACCTATAGAGAGGTATTGGCAACAGTACATCTATTAAATCTTTATACAATCGTTTTCGGGTAACTGAACTAAGATACTCTAAAGAAAAGCGCACCTTGAGTATCCTGAAAGAAAGCACAACTTCACGTAAATAACCTTGTACACTGGAGCGCATTTGATTACTAGACGACACCACAAACTCAGGGAGTGCATACTGCAGTCGCACTTGCATAACAGTACGCAAAAAATAAATCTTTCTGGTCGCGTAAAAACATGAATCTAGACACAATTTGTCGTAGAAATAAATGGGACAATCCTAGACCACCATTACCAACAGATCGGAACAAATTGGTACGAGCAGAACGCTCCCAGCTCGAATTCCAGATAAAAACGGCGAAAACTCTGTGAAGTCTTTGCACGTTGAGGCGCGGCATACTCAGCACTTTCAAATTGTACCAAATTTTTGCAGTTAAAAATACATTACAAACGGTTGCGCGTGCAAACATGGAGAAGTCCCTACATCTCCAGCTCTCCGCTTTGGCCTTAAGGGGATTCAACCGCTATTTATTTGTACCCTTTTCCTCATAGATGGCGCAGAATTTTTCCGGAACAAACGAGTTGCACGTTCACAGCTGCGCATGCAGGTCGGGCGCTCGAGGTGTTCTCGGACCACGGGCTGTTGGCCGCCGATCTCGAGCTAGATCTTCTTCGCTCTGCGTCCGCCGCTGCCGGAAGCGGCCAACAGGCGGCGTGAGATACGAGCCAGTACATACGTAGATTACAGTGGCTTACAAAACGTAGAATAAGCTCTGATTTCCAAATGGATTCGAAATTCCATCCACGTTCGAAAATTATCAAAAGCACAGGTGCGGCGTTGCGGCCGTTTGGACCACCACATTTGGCACGCAAACATTGTTTTGCCAAAAAAAGAAGAAAAAAAAACTTGGTTTATTTTTAGAGCTTATTTTAAAGCTAGAAAACAAAAAAGAAATAAAGTAGCAGTTTTGCACTTCCTATGTCCTATATCGGCCTGCTCTTCGTCTGAATACTGGATGCAAACCCGCTCCCAGGATGTGTGGAGTAAAAAAGCCCATCTATCCTGGGAAAAGTGGCGCCAATCATTTTTGTGAAAATGCTCGAGACACGTGCCTCTGCTGTGAGTGGCGCCAATCATTTTGTGAAAATGCTCGAGACACGTGGCTCTAGTTCTTCTAGGAAGAACTAGAGCCACTAAATGAGCTGCGCTTAGAGTATCGGCACTCTGTTCCCCAACATTCTTGTGGGCGCCGACATTTTGGTGCTTGTGCACAGTAGATGCAACTGCCGATCGTCATGATTCAAAAGTGCGACTTCCTCAGCATTATATTCGGTGCTAGGAAGCTCATATAATATTGCTTTTATCTGTCGTGAACTGTTTAAACATTTGTGGAGGGCGGAAAAGCGTTTCCTGTGATTTCAAATAAATCTTGAGATAACTGGCAACCATGATTTTAAGCCACATAATGAACAAGTGTCGTTACTCTGAAGCGTAGCTTATTTAGTGGCACTAAAAACATGGCGTCTGAAATCTAGCTCAGTGCTGCGCTATTCCGCCATAATCTTCCCTAGTGCCACTAAATAAGCTACGCTTCAGAGTAACGACACTTGTCCATATTGTGGCTTAAAATCATGGCTGCCAGTTATGTGAAAATTTATCTGAAATCACAGGAAACGCTTTTACGTCCTCCACAAATGTTTAAACCACTGATCTCCACTAGAAAGGCCCCCCCCCCTAGTGGCCCCCTATAGTAGAGCCCCCTATAGTAGAGATCAGTGGTTTAAACGCTTCGACACAGAGCAAAGCAATATTACACGAGCTTCCTAACACCAAATCAAATGCCGAGGAAGCCGCACTTTTGAATCTTGACGATCGGCAGTTGCGTCTGCTCTGTACAAGCACCAAGATGGCGGCGCCCACAGCAATATTGTGGAACTGAGTGCCGACCCTAAGCATAGCTCGCTTAGTGCGAGGTCCACACTTCTGCGCGGCGAGGTCCACACTTCTGCATGTCCAGAGGTCTGGACCTCGTCAGCGAGGTCCACACTTCTGCGCGGTGAGTCAAAAGCAACAAGAAGCAACCGTTTCCCACCCGCGAACTGTACCAAGGAGTTCTCTGTCCAAGCAAGTGTCGCGGCTCTACTACTCGTCTACAATCGCGCGCCAAGTGCACAGCAGCTGACAACATTGGCGACGGGGACACTTTCCGTCTGTCTGCCTGTCAGCGAAAAAGAACCACTCAAATACACAAAGCCATGTCGCACTCCAGCTATCCCCGTAAATTTTATAAGTTGAAGGCGCTGCCGGCAAGTGCAGACTAAATTCCTCTGATAAAATTCACGCTTGCAAGTACCGCCAACCATTGTTGTGGAAACGCGCAAAACCCGTGCCAAGAGCGGGTGCTCCGCTGCCTTTCGCTTCCAAGGGCCGCTCATTTCAGTACTGCGCCGACAACTGCTTCAAGGGCCGCTCGAGACACGGGCCTCATGCACTGGCGCATTTGACGCCACTTGCAAGACAAACGCAAACACATCGAAGTGTTTTAGTCCAGACAGATAAACTACTGCATGGTTCACGTTAAAGACCCCAGGCTCGCGGTTGTACTGCACTGGCTAAATTGCGCATCTACAGCGAGTGACTCGTCGCAACTTTAAATGGCTGACTAACTACACGCTGTATAAATATCCCCCCCCCCCCAGACAGATAAAGAGGGATCGGTGGCCAAGTGCGATAAAGAAAAAAAAAAGGATCGGTGGCGGAGAGGGTTAGAGCACACCACTCGATCTGTACTATAGGGGGCTGGATGGCGCTTGGCTGCTCTCCGAGCCTGGCGCAAGTGAAGCCACCGGAAGTTCGATGCTTGTCCCGGAAGTCGGGCGTGCGCCGGGCTTCCTAGTGCATTCAGTCAATATTTTGGAACATGCTTTTTTGTGTCTTTGATTGGGTTTTAATACTCCCGTTCTGGATTAAATCCCGATAATGAGGCATTTGGACTTGGGACATATTCACACTTGATAAACTAGAATCTCAAAATGTTTACGTTGAATGGCTTCCCATGATACTTCTCGGGTCTGCATGCGCTCTTACTGCGCAACAAGCAGGCTCTCTTGAGGGAACAAGCAAAAATTCAACGCCCTCGACGCTTTTCGAACCAGCACTCGGAAGGGTTACAAAGCCTGCCAAGCGCTCACTTCCGGGACAAGCCGCTTACTTCCGGTGGCTTCATACCTGTTTGCTCAATGCGCCATCCAGCCCCCTCTAGTGGAGATCAGTGGAGCACACCAGCTCGGAACACGTGGAGCGAAAGCTCGCGCTGTATAACCCAGGCATCCTGGGTTCAATCCCCACCCCTGCCCGTTTCAATCTGGATGAGAATTGTACCGGCGTGCGATCGTGTATTACTTTGCTCTGTTTCATACTTAGTGTGCAACGCTTTACTCCGTTTCACCTTATGTTGTACCGCAGAGAAGGCTAGATGCGCGAGCTCATAGCGTTGGGAGCTGCTCTTGACGCGCGAGAGCTTGTGCCGCCGATATGTGCCCTAGAGCAAGGAGCTCGCGCTTCTAGCCTTTCCTGCGGTACATCATAAGGTGAAACAGAGTATAGCAGAGCTAGCTGGCGCGAGCATGGGGCTTGATCTCGTTGATCATTTGCACGCGTTCTCGCGCAAACAAAACCATAGATGAAGCCACGTGCTCGCGCCAGTAGCTTTGACAGCGTTGCACGCTAAGTATGAAACGGAGTATACTGCGTGATGCGCGTTAAAAGGGAGTTTTCGTAGACCGCGTTTCCCCTCCGCTAAGCCCTCCGCAACGAAGCAGCCGCTACTGCGCCGGCGCGCCAATAGCCTTGACTGTAGAGTTCCCGCTAGCGTAGCTGGTTGTGGAGAGCGCTGCGGGACAGCGGAAACGATCTACGAAAACTGCCCTAAGATACCAGGCTACCGGTTGTACTGCACTGGCTAAATCTGCTCATCTACAGCTGGAGACAAGTCGCCCGTTGAGGCAGACTCTGTTTTAGCGCTGTATAAACCAGACTTGGAAGTAATCCGTTACAAGTAACGGGATTACTTGTAATTAATTACTTTTTAAGTAATTTTGTAATTAATCCGTTACTTTTCTGGAAATGTAATTTCTAACGTAATTTCATTACTTTTTTAGTAGCGGATTACCTTAAGTTACTCGTTACATTATTTTGTTGTTACAATTTTTTTTTCTTTCAATATTTCAAGCAGAATTGCAAAAAATATGATTGTTGAGTAGCGTCACCAAGCTGGGGCGGGGGGGGGGGGGCGGCAGTAGGTGGAAACAGGGAAACAGAGGGGGAGTTGACTCTGCTATCCCCTTAGCACGCGATAACAAGAGGAGGGCCCCGACAAAAGTAGACAAAGAAAGAAAACGGGAGTTTTCACACAGCTATAGTAGAGAGGTTTTTAAGACAACCGAAGGTCGCTCACACGATGCAAAAACGCCGCGTTTCGGTCGTTTTTTCTCAGAAAGAGAAGTCCCTTCTGAACCTTGGGCACTTGATTCGGAGTGGGGCAAAAGAAGAATAGAAGAGTAATGGCCCATAAAAATGTCACATGGCACGAATCTCCCAAACTGGAACTCTGGGGTGGGTCTGCTGCGTCTGCTGTTTCTTTTGCTAAGATCATTATCGGGAAGTTTTGGCGATCCAGTCCCAGCCCGCGCTCAGATTTCAGAAGCGGAAGGACGTGAATAAAGACATAAGCAACACCCTAAGAACAAGCTCGAAGTTGAACTAATAGCTTTATTTCGCGTCTTTTTCTTTAAACAAAAACAGGAGCCACTACAACTTCGTGTGCAACGAGGGCGGTGGGGAGTCAGCCTCCCTCCTATTTTTGCTTGTTGGCGTTTTGTGCGGGGAGGAGTCGGAGTCGCTGTGAGTTCCGAATACGGGGCTTTACGGGACAAAAGGCCAGATGCCGTCCAGTTCTCAGAACAATTTCAGAACTCCAGTGCCTTCTGACGTTTTTACGCGACATTTTTCTTATATTTTCTTGTTACACGGCAAGAAAGCATGCATGTCGTTTCCTTCCCGCGATGGAGACTCGAGGTTTCCAGCTTTCTGGTCAAGTAGAGACAAACACCAGAGCCCTTGCCCTGCCTACAAGCGAACCTAGTGTCGTCTTGGAGAACGATACTCACAATAGTCACCACATCCGCTGATGAGTTTTCTGCGAATTTTTTTTCGTTTCTCTTGCTTAGCTTTGTTTTCGTTGCAAGAATCTGGCGTTCTCGTCGTCTTAGTAGGGTATAGCCCTTGTCAAATCTTGTCTTTCTCTCCTCGTACTTTGTAGGAATGTTTTATCTATATGAACTGTTTTTTTTTCTGCTGTTAAATATTTTCTACTGAGGTCCCGCCTCTAGCTCGCTGATCCACGGCTACAAAATACGCGAGAGATCCCAGCAGTGAGCATTCAGCATGTTTCTTGCACTGTCGCAATGGACCCCCTTGGATACAATGTTCAAACTGAAAGGCAACAAGGGAACTGCGAATTTAGAATTTCAGTGCCTACTCTGCCTCCCCGAAAGAAAGATTCTTTCATTTGCGAAGCGAAGTCCACGAATTCGAACCTACGAAAAGACGTAAAGGTAAGCGCTTTTTAATTTTTTTTTGTTGCGGAAATTAGTGATTCAGAAAATTTAAGATTTTTGCGTAGTTCATAATTTGGCGTTTGCATCCCAATTTTACACTCGCGATATTGCCTTTGGTTATTTTTTTTAACCCTAGGCCTAGTGTATCCGCTCACGTACGGTGTAAAGAACGCTTCGAACAGTTGATAAAGATATTGATATTTATTTGAGCTCGGAAAGTTGCGGCGAGTTGCTGAGGGAGTTTACGCAAATTGTATTTTCGGATATCGGCAGCTCATACTGCTGCTTCCAAGCATACCATTGTCACATGAGCCATATGAGTGTGCGATTCGGTAAAATATTTGCTCTTTTAAAACGTACCATACTCCGTTTCCACTTTAAGTGTGAGCGTAGCAGAAGCTACGAAAGCGAGCTCCGGGCTTTCAGCGTTACTGCCAAGCACGCGCGCTCGTGCAGTGCAATCACGTTGTTTAGGGCCGTTGTTCAGGACCTCAACTTCGAACACCAACTGCTCTTGATGTTCAATAAAACTCAACACAAAACTTAGACGGTTTGTACAATATTCGCGGCTAGGGATATTTGTCTACATATAGCTAATAAGTTACCTTATTACCGCATACAGGGATACTAAGTGAAAAAATCTAGTCTTTGCAAGTATTTCTTGAAGTAATCGAAAAGTAATCGAGTAAGTAACGAAGTAATTAATCGATTACATTTTGAAGCCAGTAATTTGTAACGGTAATCCGTTACTTTGATGGCCAAGTAATTGTAACTGTAATTAATTACTTTTTACAAGTAACGGGCACAAGTCTGGTATAAACATACACACACAATTAGTTTCCAGACAGGTAAGGTAGCACCGCTTCATTCCACCGTGACATAGTAAGATCACTGTTGAAAGAGG
>JAZHYW010013788.1:0-40630 GCA_037355805.1 Ixodes ricinus | reverse complement strand
TTGCTTTAGGATTTTCAGTTACGTATTGCTGAGATAAACGGGAAGATATCATTTGTGAATAGTCTAAGATTGGGAGTCGACTACCGCGGCGGCTTATTTTCTCTGGACCATTAAACCTGTGCGTTGGATAAACTAAATTGTAAAGACCAGTGCTTGTTTCTTTTTTTTGCGTTGGTACATTGTGATTTAGGGTTTATCGGTTAAATCATTATTGACGAAAACGCCTTCCGGCTTAAGTGCTTTTCTGAATTTTGTTTTGGCGGATTGTTTCAGAAATTTTTGAACCTAAAGTATCAGCTCCGATTTTTGGCCAGTCGCCAGGTTTATTTTCCAAAACGTCGGATTTCTGTCACGCTTTTTCTTGCTTTTGCCCATTTTTGGTTACATTTGAGGAGGAACGGGGAACTCTCATCCCGTTTGCATTACGAGAGCTGGGTGGAGAGGTCACCGCGATTCGCGAGACCTATAAACCTTTTAGCTTTTTATGTGGTAAATAGGGAGTTATTAATATATACTCCATCGTATGGGCGCTCATCTTGGAATCAAAGTAGATCCAGCCATCGTTAGGTTGCTTCAACTCTTTGCTGCGCTCTCTTCTCCGCGTCTTGGCTGACTGCTGAATTCGTGTTGTTCGTCGCGTTTCTCAGTGTTCCCCTCTCGTTGCCCTGTGAGAGGCGTCGCCTGACAACTTATATTTACTGCCCTATCACCAGTATCTGCACAACTTCTGAAGTTTATTGTTGAACACATTTTGACTCTATTTACCTGCGACTCACGGATACCGTGTGAAGTGGCTAGAGGAGGCATATGAATTAGCCTGAGCCCTCACGCATATTGAGTATTTAGATGTTTCACAGAATGTCACAGGGGGTTTAAAAGGCCAATTACCTTTTATAACCTTTGTTTGCTTGCTATTATTAATGCGAAACATTGGCAATGCGAAGTGCAAGGTCCTGTAGACGGTTTAATTTTGGAAAGGACCTACGTTTCGCGAATTTCCTGATTTAAAAAAAAAAAATATTGGAAATACATGATAACGCTAATACTTTCTCTGGTAGCAACGAATACAACTCACATTTTTTCCAATTGCAGACATTTGTGCACGCAAAATATTCCCGAAATCCGCACTTCACAAAATTAGCGAAATATCGGGAACGCAAAACTTCGTCTAGAGCAAAAGTATTTACGATTGTACATATCCCGGGGTAAGCGGCAACTATGCGTGTTTATAGAAGCATCCTGCGTTAATTACAGCTCGAAAACAGTTTATTTTGATATATAGGAAACTCATGAAGAAGACAGGTAACACGCGTTTACTTTTTTTTACATTAAAAGTTTATATCCTATTACGAGCAAGAGTACGTCAACATCGGGGTAATTGTTTGTTCAAATATAACATCCACATGTATTTTACGCTCGTAATCGTTTTCCACCATCACTAACATTCGCTTTGGCGGTTTTTATTTTTGAAATTCAAAAAAGTGCATGTCGTGCTGGGTCCTGTATGTGTCAATTATTTCAGAACGCTTTAAATATTTTCTTAATATAAGTAGTTCAACTAAATAGATTAATTTCAAGGCAAAGGTTGAGGGGACCCCGCGTGAAGAGAGTAGATCGTTTAAGAATATCGTTTTGACCCTCTTCCGTTACGCTATCTGCAACCCGCTAGCGCCCCCGCTATATGTACCGTTGGAGCTAGGCTTTCATGTTTTAGTAGACCGTTTAAAATGTTTGCACCCCGCTACCGGATTATAGCGTGGCGAAAGCTAACGCAACGCCATAAGCGACTCTTTCACACACTACAGGTTACATTAAAGAAAAATTTAGTGGAATTTTTAGTAATCGCTCACTAATGTCGCGATTTATATATATATATATATATATATATATATATATGTATCTTAAGTGGATTGAAGTGCTCATCTTTGCTTCTTTCATAAAAAAAAAGACAACTGATATTCAAACTGGCTAATGCCAGCCAGTAATATCATCAAGCCTAGTCAAGCGTGAAGTAGCCATCTCTCAGAAGCCACCGCCGTGATCCTGCTTCTGGCTATTGAACCGTCGCGAATTCTTCTCCGACGAATGATTTGTCGGTTCTCAGCTGGTGTGAGATAGAGGATGCTTATTTACAATTTGAAAAACCTACTAGCCGACGCTTCAAGTCTAGGCCGCGGTTAAGGTTCCGGGAACCTCTTGGAGAGCTTCAGCGCGGTCTTTTGATGCGGAGACTATCCATGGCGAGAGGTATAAACATGTACAGGGAGAAAGCCTTTTGTACTTAACACTACACTGTTTGGCGCATCAAGCCGATGGGTCGACCTGGAAGAAATTTCAGTCGGCCTGCGAGCGTGCTCTCAAGCGTCACCTCGAGGGTCAAACTCCACATCACTAACACCTTCAGAGTACTGCTGGGAGCCTCTCGCTCATGAGTGGCTGGACAGGAAGAGTTTGACCACCTGTCTCTGGTAGAACCTCCATACCTAGCAAAACAGTACTCGTCTAAAACTTTATTTTGCTTTCTATTGAGCAGTTCATGCCAGGAGAGCACTCCTGACAAGCTACTGGGTCTTCCACTAATGGCATACTTTTGCGCCATCTACCCGCCCCCTCAGAGTCCTGTAAGTATTTCTCTTGATATACAAGCAGCACCATGTGGTAAAGTACCAATCGGTTATGCGCGCCAATGGGAGAAAATGATCTGCGAGATTGACAGCGGACCGCAAGATTCATGAGCATGACTCAGTAAGTGTTGTCGAAATGAGACAGGAAAGCACGGTACTGAGCGTATTGGTGTGGCGAAATCTATGTTAAGCAAGGATGGAAAGCCGAGTCAGAAATAATTTCTTAAAGGGGTTGTGGAACGTATCTAGAAAATTCTGAGTTATATGCGTATTTGTGAACCAGATTGTTGTGGCAGCGTCACTATCGTTGTTTGGCAAACGGCAATATCAATGTTCTTGAGATAAAGGAAGATACTGAAGATAAGGTTTGTTTCTGAATCGAAAAGCGAGTGGGTGTGGTCGTTATAATAACGGCCGATAACCTTAGAACAAAACAAGACTGCATATATACTGATTAATTAAACGTATAGATATTTACAGTTCAAGATTCGCAGTTAAGTTTCTGCCTTCATCTTGTTCCGTTTTCGCCTTTGTTGGCGTTAATTTATTATTCATCTCTGGCGTTAGCGGCAACGACCAGCATCACTGTGCTCTGCCCGTTCTGTTGCGATAGTCGGCAGAAACGCGCTATATCACCGCCAGTGCGCTTCTTTTTTTTGATCTTTTTCTTTCTCTTCTTTTCGTTGTGTTCTTCGGGTTTCTCTTGCAAATATAAAACAAAACCAGAAGCGCACGCAAATGAATCACTTTGAGAATATATACGCTGTGTCAGAATCAAGGTAGATGACCTGCACGTGGCACAAGGCGTAATCTCTTTCAAATGCGCAACATCCTAACCACTCAACTGCGAAGGTGTCCGACATCTAAAAAGATACACAGCGCTATGGCATCGTCGCAGCACACCGGGAATCATACGGCGCCGCTTGCGTCAAGCAAAATGGCAGCCGTTTTATCCCCGCTGCCCTAATCCGGCCACACTGGAAAAAAATTAGTTTTTTTAGTCTAGCACCGGAAAGCCGAAAAAAATGGATTAAAATGGGCGCGCCGTGCATATTATGTTGCTAACGACTTATTTATGCCGTTTCTTACATGTCGCTTTACAACATCCCAATTGAGGGTTCGGCGCCTTAAGCGAATAATTAAAAAGATTGCTAATTCGTCTTCATTAGATGAATGAAGGCGCATTAAATATATACGCTTTTTCTGGGACGTATGAGAAACACATGCAGCTGTTCCCATTACGACAAAGCGCTCCGTTTTTTGTTTTTTGGGGTTTGGGTACAAAGTTATCACGAGACAGCATGTGAAACGTGACACTGCAATCCCTGCGACCCTTGTCCCACCTA
The DNA here is from genome assembly GCA_037355805.1 of Ixodes ricinus. Lineage (NCBI taxonomy): Eukaryota > Metazoa > Arthropoda > Arachnida > Ixodida > Ixodidae > Ixodes > Ixodes ricinus. The sequence continues at coordinate 36,660 of JAZHYW010013788.1, read as the reverse complement.
CGAAACACCAGATTCAAAGGCGTAATAAGAATTACACGACCGTTGCAGCGCAGATACCGCATAGGTAGATCCCTCTGGGTGAACAATGTTTGTGCGTGCGCACAATGAAGAGCTCAAGCGAAATTGTTAGTGCTGGCTCTGCGAAAACGCGGCGAAAATCACAGCTTGCACGTTTTACGCGCCATCCCGCCTTTTGTTTTGTTTGCCTTGCTGATCATAAGTCACTGTTATGTGGTTCATAACGGTTTTTCGTCCAGACCAATTGCGACGACGGTCTAAAGATTTAGTTCCTGAAAAACATGCAATACGTCGTTTTAAAAAAAAAATAAATCATTAGTTTATCAGTGAAACAGCTTATTGAATGTAGCGTCCTCACCGAGGGACGTTTGAGTCAATAGTAGCTTATACCTCTTTTTCCGGTCGGCTAGTTCCGACTAGCCCATGTATTTTACGAAAGTTTCACGGGTGCCGACCGAAGTCAAAAATCAACAGTAATGGTGGAATTTCAGCTTTATTCGGCAAGAAGACGAGACTAATTGTTGCCCAATCACGTTTTAACCAGGAAACTTCCAATATTTTCGTCTCGGAATAATGAAGACGACGTGCGTAACGTAAATAGTGTTGCAATTCCGACACTGAGGTATGTACTTACGAATACGTTCTGTTCGTGAGTTGTCAGGCATGACTCGGTGAAGTTTGCAGGTAAAGTTACTGGTGTGCTGTGGGAAAGACAAGCAATTTGACCATCAATATTTTCTTGAGATTTGTCAACAAGAAATAAGCCGATTAATTAGTGTCTTTGTCTTATACAAAGCGCAGCCTGAAAATCATTTTTACCTGTTGCCCGCTTCAACTACTAGAACAATTCCCACATTTCACAATACGTGCCTAAGAATAGGACCTAGTGTCCACTGCGGGAGGAGAAACGGCAATTAATGCGTTTAGCTACTGCTCCCATTCCAGCAATGGGCGCGTTTGTTCAGAGAACACAACCGTAATTATAAGAAATTATAAGATCTTGGTCGGAGTTATTATGTATTAACGGCATTCATCATCGGGGCTCCAGCAGGGCTAAGGAACTCAGAACTACATGGCCGAGACCGAAGTACAGATATATGCCTAGTTTTTTTTCCATGAGCACGAACCCGCGCAAAAATAAATCAGTCTGGCTGCCATACTTTTGCCATCTTCATGCCCGCGAGAACAAGCGAAGGAGGACTATTATGCGTGCGGGCACGAGCACTGGGTGGTAAGAGCGACGGCCTCAGGTACCATTACACGAATCGTTTCAATTAAGTCAATTACAAAAGAGCACCGCAATATTACAAATATCGCATGACGCTGAAGTTACGACGCTCCATGTTTGCCGGCGTCAGCTCGTAGAGGTCGGCTTCAGACTCTCACGATAGGGTTTGACTATCGAACTGCAGAATGGGGTGAAGCTTAGAGACAATTTTCTGCAGCCGAAACAGACCAATCTCTAACCACCTTCGTCAATGCACCCTTACGGTTTCAGCTCGAAGGCGTCGGAAATCGATGAGACCAGGGAGCTGGAGGGTTAGCTACTGTGAGCAGAGGTCCTTCAGATAATATATCAGATTTGCCAAAGCGTACACAGGGCGCTTCAGAGAGCTTACGATTGAGATGAACCAACACCAATGGCACGCAGGGAGGTTGGTGAGAACGAGAGCTACAAGAAATCTCCCTTTACGGTAACCGATTCGCAGTCGATAAATAAAGAACCTGTGTGCTGACCCGCAGATTCCAGTGAAAATCCCACGGAGCCTGTCAATGATGAGCCCATTCCAGCGTGATGGTGAAGAGCGCCCCAAACAGCGAAGGCTTCTTCGTTTTCTCTTCTCGCACATTGCCTGATGGAAGCTGTATGTAGGATCTGCGGCTCTCTAAAGTGGCGAAAGCCGCCATCTGGCCGAAAAGCAAATTTTATTTGCGCACGGTCTTGCGTGAGCCTAGTGCATTCTAGCAAAGCCGGACTGGCTTCGTTGTTCTTTTTTTTTTAAATTCGACTTTTTTGTTTGTTGCTGCGGGAAAGCATTAGTACCTTTCCGAGTGCGGTCGCGGGTAGATTTGCGAATGTGCCGAGATTTGCGAATGTGCCGTTGCCGATGGGGCGGTTGTGTGGATATTTACACAGCAGGTTGTTGGTCAGCCATTTCAAAGTTGCGACGAGCCACTCACTGTAGAGAGAAATTTAGCCAGTGCAATAAAAGCGGCCTATGCAGTTGGCATCTCAGAGTCGATGATCGACACCACCTATCGTCATAAATACTAACACCAACAAATCAAGCATTACGAAAAATAGCTGCCAATTATCATCATCACATCCTCGCCGTTCTACGGAACTAAACTACAGTGAACTAGAATAGAAGTAGTGGAAAAATAGCCAGCATCCAGGTGAGGCGCTTCGTGTAGAACCTACCAGGTAGCGCTGGTGTTCGATTCCAGATCTCCTGCCAGCGAAGTTCGCGCCAAGCGTAGCTGTTTTGATCTTAGCGGTTCATTAGTGTGGCCTATGTATGCTTTATGGATGTTTCAACGTCTATGAATTAATGTTTAATGCTTACTTGGGCAATGTAGTGAAAACCAGGGTAACCAGTCTTGCATGCTGGCGCGTAGCGGTGTGGATCCGTCTTCTTTCTCTTCGTTTTCATTGCTTAGCGACAAGACTCAGACCAATGTAATCACAATGCGAAGCCCTCGACATTCACGAAAACAAATCGCGAAAACGACCACAGACACCACAGGAACCATCTGAGAACGTACGCGACGCCATATCCCATGTTACAGTAGCCAAGTCCTCCGGATTTCGACAACAGCGCCGCTGCGCGGCAGTCTACACTTCTGGCTTCACACAGCCAATGGGTCGGCGCCGACGCTTTCCACTACCCCTATATTCCTAGTTCACTGTAACTACAACACCAGTTTGGCGCCAATCAGTTTCCGTTGTTCCGAAAGCGTTGGGGCTGGCCCTTCGATTGAAAATGGGCCACTCTGCAGAGATACCATTCCAAAGTTACGCTCTAAAAGCAAAACTTCACAAGTTGTGGCCAAGGCTCTCTCAGAAGACCACCTTTCTGTGACCTATCCAGACTTTCTTCGGGTTTACAACAGATGGCTCAGTGAATGTATCGTTACGAAGCAGTACAGCTGCTTTTGTCATCCCTGAACTGCAGTGCGAATGGAATAACAAATTTCATCACATGGTCTCTTCAACCACAGCTGAAGTTGTTGCAATCGCAGAGGCACTTGTCGCACTAAGTCGTTACTATCCTAAAACGTAGTGGTGATCACAGACTCCCGATGTGCTCTTCGACGGCTTCTCATGTCTACCGAAACGACAACCAGCAGGGCCAGAATTACTTTCCAACATATGGAAGCAAATGGATTCGTGGTGCAGTTTCAGTGGGTCCCGTCGCACATTGGGATTAAAGGTAATGAAGGTGCTGATCGGTTAGCCGCACAAGCTCATCATTGAACCCTCGCTCAAACAACCTGACGACCCTCGCCAACATAGAGCAGGTCTTCGCCGACACATTGCGTCTGTGCATCTAGATACAGATACTCACTACCCATGCATAACGAAAGGACTATAGCGCCTGGAAGCTACAACCCTGTTCAAATTACGTACAAGAAGTGCTAGGACACCCGCGTGGTTATACAGGATCGGAGTCACGCAGTCTCCGCTTTGCTCAAGATGTGCCGTCCACTGCGACCAGATCACCTGCTTCTGGAGTGCCCAAACTTTCAATCACAACGAGATACGCTTTTCCAGCGTCTCCGGGCGATCAGCGTGGCACATGCAACTGCAGATGACCTGACTTTTCCTACTGGATCTCGATCATGCCGTAATAAGACGCTGCGCTTTGTACTCGACTTCTTAGGATCGACGACTCCGCTTACACAGTTGTGACCATATCTTCTTAACCGAACGATGCTTCCGATGTAATTGCGTACTTTGGAGCGCACATAAGTACTGCTTTAGGACAATATGTGTGAATGTGAATATGTATGAGTGAGGTTGTATGTGAGAAACAAAGCCAACACATCAATGTTAGGCTGACCGCTTACTACTAAATCATACTTTCTCTAGGAGCACAGCCTACTGCAATACTGATCCCCCCCCCCACCACACAGGATGGCTCGCTATGTGAGACGCTGTTGCCAATACAGTGGCTTTTCTGCGAAACAAACACGGTTCTCAGCCTTCCATATCCCTGGAGGGTGGACCCATCCACCGCGCCAGAGAACACCCAGCGAAGAATCGCGCGCGTTCTTCTGGTTTTCTCCACAAGGTCAAGCTGGACGTCTTTATATAGTCCCCAGCAATACCCTTCCCGTGTGCAGGCACCCAGGCCTAGTTGTCAACGCCGCACATCTCCCATCATTCCCATTCCCTATGTTTTATAGAATTAGACGTTTTTCGAACTGAACTGAACTCTCTGCCTGGCTAGCCATAGCCTCCTCTATACTACTGACAAAGCCTGGCAGACCACCCCGAAACGCAGCCGCCGAAAGTGAAAAGGCAGAGCAGTGGGGCTATGTTGCACGTTTTGGACTCCCAGGAGAGAAGGAAGTGACGTCGGTGAATGAACGTATCTTAGCAACGCCACGGATCGCGGAAACTCACCGTCATCAGCGACTCCACCAATCAACATCCGAAGAGCGTTGTTGACGTCACTTCCTTCTCTCTAGTCTCCTGGGAGTCCAAAACGTGCAACATAGCCCCCCAGCACATAACGGATGAGAGGAGAAGCATGCAACGGGCGCTCCGCTCCTGCGAGACGCCGAAAGAGACATGAACCGAGCGATGAAATATCCGCTCGAGGCTCCTCGCGTTCCTCAGGCTACCGCTTCTTTTCTCGACGGGTTTGAAAACCATGTTTCGAGTCCTCGCCGCTGCAAAAGCTATGCGCTGACTACAGGCTTCTTGAGAAATGCGTTTTTACTTCGAGATCCTCTCGCTCCGTATCTGCTACACGGCACTTTATGGTTCTGTCGTCGAACTGCCAGGCTTTGTGATTATAGACGCTTTGCAGCAGCTGTGCATGGGCGCCGCCAAAACTAACCTTCAGTTTTTGTTTCCCTTTGTTGCGTTTACTTCACTTGATTATTACCATAGCAGGCCAGGTCATTGCCATCCTAGTATTTATTCTGTCTTTCTTCCCAGCATTGGCCTTTGTGGGCTCGTCCACACAATTTCAGTGGCTCGGTTTCTCGGTAAAACAAGAGAAGGTAAGCAATGGCAGCTGTATTCTGGCGCGTGTGTAAAGCGTCTATAGAGGATGCTATGGTCTAGCCAACGGTCTGGCGCATGGTCCCCACGGCGTGCGGCTGGCGATATCAGTTTCTCGTGAACACCTACTGTAACGTGGCGCATGCAGTCTGCAGTAGCAGTCGCACATAGCAGAACGCATCGCTCTCATGTTTGCATTCATCGAAGAGGGCGTTTTCAGGCACGAAAGCGTAGAGTGCCTTCATACACGCGCGCTTTTGCTTGAGACATGTAGGCACCCTACGAAAGCGCAAAGGCATTTTTCAGCACCAACTGCTCTCGTGCCATCATGGAAATAAGGCACGTTCTTTGATCACCCGTGAACAGCCAACCTGCTTGCAGCTGGCAATTCACGTTCACGGGTGCCACTTCCTTCGGTTTTGTCTTGCAAGTGCAGTCGAATGAGCCAGATGAGTCAGTCAGTCATTGGAGTCACAAGGACAGACTAGGACGAAAAATGTTTGAGTACTTTAAGATAGCCGGGGATGATTTGAACTGTGCTTCACCCGTACTTAGGTTAACCAAGGCAGTGGTAGAGTTTCTGAGAAGAATATGGAGCGGTGCGCTCAAGTTGGTTCCGCGCTTCTTCTTTTTCCGGCGGTGTTTTCTTATTTTAAGAGGAGTTAGAAATCCTTTTTTAATTATTTATTTTATTTTAATTTGTGTATCTTGTTTCTTTTTCTTTTTTCCTTTCGTCCAACGGCGTTATCTTCTCGGTTATCGCGGTTTTTCTTCCTTTTTTTGAGGCTTGGATCAGAGAAGCGCTGACTGATTCAGGCGTCATCAAAAACGTCGGTTGGTAGTTGAAAAAAACATCTCCTGACTGTGTCTGTCCATCCCGTGTGTTTTATTTTTTTCGTGTTTTAAATGCATCCTCATGCTTTCTCAGCGTGTGCTTTAATCGGGAATTAAATTGGAATACTCACATAAATAGGCTAAGCACCGAGTTACCTAGATCCGTTTAATGTATATACAAGATACAACATGTTATACCTATTTGTCTAAAAAAAAATGGTATTGCTTACTATTTTTCTCAAAACTGTTTTTACTGTATTTTTAGTTTGAGGAACGACATCCACCACAATTTATAATAAACTGGCCGTTATAATAAACTGGCCGTAAAATGTCCATTTTCACAGAAAAAAATTCTACGACTCTCTGCAAACCATAAATGTAACGCTCACGATCTCCCCACCGGACCATTATTCAATAAACATGACCTACTCAAAGTCAACCAAATCTATTATTTAAGCTATTGCAAAAATCATAACGAATACCTTTTCATGATTTCGCCAGATGACAGTCAACATTACACACTTCGACACATCCATAGGCGACCTCCTAAAATTCGCACCAATTACGGGAGACAAACAAAACGTTTTAAAGTCGCCAACATTTTAAATATTACAGAGGGACTAATTGATATTAAATCTAAACTACTACAATTTAAAAAAAAGCTAAAATAAATCTTGGGGGCAGTGACACTGCGTTAGGAAACCTATGCAAAGTCTTAAATCATATTCATATTTGATACTTGGTATTTATGTATTTCGCCTTAGACTTTTAACCTTTTTCTGACAAAAACCGGTTGCAGCGGTTGCTATTTTTACTTGTTTCCTAGGTACCTGTGATTACATCATGTGTTCTTGACGGTATAGACGCTTTACACGCGCCAGAATACAGCCGCCATTGTTGACCTTCTCTTGTTACCGATACCGAACGTTTAGTACTATTTTACAATGCTGTGGCTAGAGCTGTAAGAGAGGGCAGAGACACTTCGTGCAGGCATCACGCCTTTAGTCTCTGCCCACCTCCCGACCCGATCGGGAAAAAGAAAGAATAAAAAAAGAAAATAATATGATGTGTGGCAGACACTTGCATCTCACTGCACATTGTGAAAAAACATTAATGATAAAATATAACGACCCGTAAGAAATTACCTGATTGGGATTGAACATCTTGCCATAACTTTTGTTTAGAAGAAACATGGAAATATAAATCCAGATATATATTCACCATTATAAATAACACCTGTATGTAAATAAAAAAATATGTCGATCAGTAAGAATATACCAATTTAAAGACTTCCGTCACCTCTTTTAAACCACGCACTGTGTGTGCCAGGCTGTCACACCCTCACTCATTGCAACAATTGATGTCTACACCCTGAAACAGCCAGACAATATTGAGGCCTACACGACTACAAACAGCTTCCATCATGCCACGAGCCCCGACAAGCGAACAATGAAGAAGCTCGCTTTTACCACCCGCACTGTCACGCTCGCACGCGCGTTCATCATACCATACATTGACCACTGGATTCGAAGGCAGTTGTCTGATCCTTTCCGTATCCACTCGGAACCTATTTTTGTAATGTCCATTTTCTAGCCTGAGTTCTCTATCCTCATGCGGCCATCGGTGTTGTCCCAGGTGTAGCGTTGCTCGTTCAGCGTTCTGTGTACGTGTCGCCAATCTGAGACCTCTCCGCTCTGCAGCTCACCCTCCAACTTCCTGGTCTACTTAAATCCTGACTGCTGCGAGCTGGAAGATGGGTAAGCTAGTAGATGTATTCGTAGTTTCGCCTAATTCGGTGGGAGACATTTCTTCCAGGCTTCACCTCAATCACCATTGAAGATTCAGTCCAAGTCAGAGTGCAGCCCACCCTACAAGCTGTCGGGGCGAAGCAAAGAGTGTCAATATTTAGCGTCAGGGTATGGGTAGTACATCCGTGTGTCTGCTATAATCCGGTTGAACCAAATGATCTCAGTGAAGGCACCATGGCTTTGCGTTTTTAGCACCGGTGCTCTTATTAGTCACATATCTTAGCCTTTGACTGCGCTTTTAATTGTGGCAAAATGAAGTATTACGTTTCTATCAGTATTTCAAGATTAAATTAGTACCCTGCTGTTAATCATTTAAAATCAGTCTCGTATAAATATTGCTCATTTCTGCTCATAGAAAACAAATTTGTGTTTATTAAGGTTTAACACGGCTACAGTAGTTTGAGGGTATTCACACATGAGATGCCTTTCGTGTTAGGTGGTGCGTGACGGCAGTCCTCGGCAAAACCAGCGGTACTCGCTACCCTACTCAAGCGTTCACACGAAGTGCGGAAGCAGATAGGAATGGCAATGTTATATGGAGCGTTTAGCAGTCGTAATTTCAGAAACAGGTCTCGGTGAGAGCGTGACGAAAGAAGAAATATAGAAGCGTTCATGAAACTGCGATAGGCGATTATTGCAGCCCCACTGTAGATGCAGAAGACGATGAACTACTTCCTACTAGAAGAAAGGTACTTCCTGAATGAACAGATGCAACGCAAACGACGGAATCTGAAACCACTTGTATTAGAAGCGTCTTTCAGGGCGCCATTGATGAATATATATAAAAGAAAACTCATTTGGATGCTTCGAAGGATACCCGCAAAACCGGAAGCTACAGCAAGTTAGGCGATCCGGATGCCACCGCCGTCCTCTCGTCAGGCAAACTCTGTAATATTCTCAGACATGCTAATAAAGTACCGCCAATCGCACAAAAATTTCACGCAAGGCGGGCAGCGTGTGTGCATCAAGAGCAAAAGCTCCTTCATCCTTCTTGTTGTCTACGTCAGGGCTTTTGCTGGCAAACGCTTTGCATTGGTAACATGTGAGATGCATCCCGGCCAGCAAAGATAGCGACATCGTAATTGAGTGAATAATCACTTGAGTACGTCAGCATGCAAATCTAAATAAAAGTTCAGCTAACAATATATTTAGCCGGCGCCTGTTTTTTTTTTTTGTCACTATTGTCATTGTTATGGCTTTAAGGCTGACATCAGGCTTCTTCTTGATTGAAGGCGAAAATTGTCGGTTTTAAAAATTGTAATATCTCAACATTACGCCAGGGGCAGGCAATCTGCATGCAGGGTTGTTGATTATGCCAACTGTGAAGGATATGCATCTGTTGTATTTGACCGAGACCCGTAATTAGGGATAACTTTTTGTATGGCGAAGCGACATCACGTACCCATCATTTCGCTTTAAGACGTGCAAGACGAGTTGCTCATATCAATGCAGGTTTGCTCGTCTTGTCATTTTGGTGTGTTTGTGTACATTTTGACAATACATTTTTTTAATTAAGCTTCGTGTTTTTATGGTTTTCTTCAGATTGAGGGGTGTTCTTCGTTTCGGGTTGAAATTTATTTTACAAGAAAGCGGGACATAAGATTGAGATCACCCAAACTTCAGAGAAGATCCCAGATACAATAATACTTGAAAAACCTCTCGGTACCGAATAGACACTCAAGAAGGTGAGGGTTATAGTACCCGAAAGACTAAAAAAACATGATTTCTTGGGTGTGAAAGAATCATTCAAATTCGGGATTTCAACGCTTTCCTCGATGATCATAGAACAGACCCAGGAGTTGCTTTTCAAGGCGTACCGGACTTCGTCTGAAACAAGGAACCTTATTCACGAACAATAACTAATGCCCTCGTTACACGGGTGCTTTTTGTAGAGCCAGCGATAAGTAGCATTCCCCTAGTGTCATTTAGCCATGCTAAGGTGTTCTAGAGGGTGTAGTGGCAAGAGCGGCGCCCGCTTACAATGGGCCCTGTGAAGACGGTCAACGTAGATGCCGCGAGTGGCGCAGGAGTTCCGTGCCCTAGGAGAATTTATGGCAGTTGGCAGATGTGCGATGAGCGAAGAAGACGACGAAGCTGAGGCAGTACGCTTCTCCCTAACGTAGCACCGTAGCACTTTTTCTTTGTGGTGTAGTAGTGGGGAGTCTTCTTCGTTCCGTTGCCGTCTCGGTCATAAATGCAAGAAAAAAGACGGACGCACACACTGCTTCGCGCCGGGATGCAAGTCGGGCTACCCAGTCAACAAGGGCAGCCGGAGCACCAGCCATCGCAAGCCGTCGTTGTTTTGTGCGCCAAAGAGGAGTCGCGCAGACTACAGTGGGGAAAGAAATCTTAATCGAGAAGATAAACGCCTCTCGCCGAGACATCAGCGGTGCGCGAGAGACATTTTTAACCGCGCCTTATCCTTCAGGACTATGTGCACATTGTCAGTGGCGAAGAGGTTAGGATTTTATGCCGCAGCAATATATTATGACTACTGGGTGAAACAAGGAGACGGCAGGCTCTTAAAATCGACCGGAAAATTCGGTTTCTTGACCTATCGCGCTACGACTTTGTGCAGCGTTGCCCACAGATGGTGCATTTTTTTTGTAAATTTGCAAAGAACGAATTTTCCTGAGGAAAAAGTAAAGAAAGAAAAAGGCTTAGCTCCTATGGAAACGCAGCGACGCCATCCGTCTGCAAACAACACGGCGCCGTTTCGCACGGGAGACAAGAGATGGCTGCAAGCGGTCGCGACGCCAACTGCCGCCAACAAACGAGCAGGCGACGCCGAGAGCCGTCGTGTTTAGCAGACAAGGAACTGCAGTTCCTTGTTGTTACCGCGCCTGTTTTTGTTTCTGCGACTGTCGCCGCCTGCGGAACGCGAGCCGCTTTTGAGTCGAAAGGATCGTCTGCTAAAGTGCCGGCTCTCGGCGCCGTATGCTCGTTCGTTGGCGGCGTTCGTTGCGCCATCTCTTGTCTCCCGTGCGAAACGGCGCCGTGTTGTTTGCAGACCGGTGGCGTCGCTGCATTTCCATAGGAGCTAAGCCTTTTCTTTCTTTACTTTCTCCTCAGGTAAGTTGGTTCTTTGCAAATTTTACAAAAAACAAATGCACCATCTGTGGGCAACGCTGTACAAAGTCGTAGCGCGATAGGTTAAGAAACCGAATTTTCCGGTCGATTTAAAGAGCCTGCCGTCTCCTTGTTTCACCCAGTATTATGTAGTCTTTTTGCGTACTAGGTTGCTGGATATTTCGTGTGCTTGCTGTGTATGTCGATGAAGTGTATTACCATTTTTGAGAAGTCATAAAGCTGTGAGTTGTGAATAATTGTTTTTTCATAATAGGGGCTGTTGAAGTTAGCGTTTATATCGTATTTCAATAGCTTCATGTACTCCCAATCGAGTGTATTTTTCCTTCCTAGACTACCTTCCACAAAAAATAATTTGTTATACGTTCGCAAGTTGCAGTGGCACCTTGGCCGTTCCCAAACGCGCTCCGCCTTGCACTTTACACAACGCTGGTCCCCGCATTAGCAACACGATGACAAAAACAATACACCAGTTTATTGTTCCTCTCACCATTAAAAAGTGAGAGATGTTTCTGGATTTATTTGTCTATTTGCCCTTTTCATATCAGTATCGCGTGGTTTCTTTCGCAGCTATTAAGCGTGCTGTCTAAATGATAGCGTTGCTGAATGATTTGCCAGTAATGGGAAGGGGGGGCTGATATTATTCAAAAATCTCCATCAAGAACACACGAATAATAAAAGTAGAGGATAGCACACACTCTAGAGGCATTTGTGCAAAGGAAAACCTACAATATTTCATATTAGCACTTGTTCTGCGTCGCGAAAAGTTCCGGTCGAACCACAGTAGTACATGCCGAGCAGCGCCGACAACAAGGCTGATGGGGGCACGTTCCTGTAGCAATATCTAGGAAGGACGAGACGAGGCCATGTCCGCTGGGCTCTAGACATGAAGCGCGGGTGTCGCCGGCGCTTCGTTCTTCTTCATTCCATGCCTCTTGCCACAGTTCCTAGGGCTCAGGACAGCAGCGCTACGGTGTAGTCTACGCGCGAAATATTCACGCGCTGGCCGCCGGTCTTGCAACTACAACTCTCTAGAACACTGTAGCCATACCTTATAAACGAAACTCACTACAGCGCTCCTCGCGTGCGTGATGCGGCCATAAGTGTAATTCACGGGAGGCAGGCACCAGTTCACGAATACAGCACGTGCCGCTTTGAGCTATGCTAGCGCAGACCCTCATGAGGTTTATCGTCCAGAAAGATGACAGTTCTCACGATGCATGGTGGGAGCGATGTCGTAATAGAATCGGCTGCGAGATCGGTATAATAACCAGTGCTACACGGTGCAGAGGCTTAAAGGGGGAGGAAACGAAATTTCAGCGTTCATTTTCTAGCTTGAATGTGTTGCATGTTGCACCCTAACCTCAAAAACACCAGTCTTAAAAAACACCAGTCTTCCGTTGAAAGGCACAAGAAAACTAATTTTAAAGCTAAATAAACGATCTTCCAATGTGCACCTGGTGGATGCATGCGGAGCCTATTTGGGAGGTAGTCTAGCAACGTTGTGGAATCTGCTACGTAGTCGTGACGTAGCAGATTCTTCTAACGCAGCGCCGCTCTTTGGCATTTCAACATTTTCCTTCTTAGCTTTCCTCCCCAACTCACAAATCGTGAATTGAACCAAACAGTCCAAGAAGACGGAAAGGGTGGACTCTCCTCTTCCTCGGACCCTCGTTTGTGCAGCCGGATGCAGCCATTCTCCCCTAGAAGATTAGCCAGTCGCTCAAAACTCGGACAAAAGTTCCTTTCCCCACCCCGTTCAGCCCTAAGCTGACAGTGCTGTGGAAGCTACGTGCTTCTTGGGCCAGCCACACGCTCGTCACCCCACGGGCACTTCGAACGGCTCGGTTGTAACGCGATGACGCTATTGACGCCACCACAACGCTGACAACGCCACCAAGGGCAAAGCTCATAATCCCGCCAGCCTTGCTACGTCACGAATGCGGGGAAACTTTTCTTTCTGTTTTTGTTTGCGCCGGGTATCCCATGACGCATCGCGCCCTCCATTCGCTTCTCTTCGAGCGCTCGCTCGAGTGCACCGTTTGGAACGAAAAATATAGCCAATCGTTCAAAATACAAACGTGCGATTATGAATTACGGTTATTACACGTCATGCTTGACCCATTTCCGAACGAAATGTGAAAATTTCAAATTTCGGTTCAGTATCCCTTTAAGGGGACACTGACAGGGTATTTATGCTCGCCGAGGTTTTCAATTGTACATGACATAAGAGAGCCCAATTGCACAGAACAGAATTTCCGGCTCGAAATTCGGTTCCTTTGAGCCGAAAAGCACCGATCGAGAAATGGCTAGTTTGAGTCGCGCTCACTCTCTTCTCCTGGTCACTTACCGTTGTATAAGCTTGAAAAGATACCACAAATTTAATCAAAGTCGTGGTTCATTGAATTCACGCACTCAATATTGAAATTTAAAAAATAAAACCAATATTTTGGTTTTTAATAATAATAATAATATTATTCATAAACATACTTTATATTCTAGTGCCCACAAACAACCTAGCGGTCTTTTGCGGGGTGCACAAACATGGGTGAACTATTATACATATATGGCAAATTCAGATTATAAAAAAGTGACAACGATCACAAGAAAAAAAAATAGGTCTAGGCATGATCTGGTTTGCTTAATGCAAAGGTATCCATTAGCGTAATTGTTGCATAATATCCTGACATGTCGTAAAACGCTGCATATGCGTTGATTCAAAAAAGAAATTAGCACATAGAACCGTAAGCAATCTGTGTGTTCACTGCGTTATTTTCAACATGGAGTCGTATTTTGTACCGTAGTACTCGCTGGCTGGACGTCGATGGCGGCTGACTATGGGCGTGGGACCTCTATTTCAAAGCAGTCGTTCGTGGTATTAGCGAATTTGTCTCCTTTAAAGAAAAATTTCTGACCGATATAAACAATTACGATTCATTCCGTACAACACGCCGACCACCATGCCGATTTGCACGAAGACTTCGCAGTGTCGTCGCCGCTTCTTGTGGCTGACAACATTACTCGGGAAGTTGTCCGTTTTTGGGTCGCGCATAAAAAGATGTGTCAAAATGACGATTAAACTGTAGTGTAGCTCAGTGGAAAGGTGTCCGATTTACACGCAGTGGACCTAGGTTGAATGCAGAGAGTGGGCCAATTGTTTTTTTTTCTTCTTTTAAACATCTTGAGAGATTTACATTATTTTCACAATTATCACTGAAAACTAATGTTACGGACAAAACGTCGCTGAACTAAATGGTATCGGACTCCCTTTTTAACACCTGCGAATACAATGTAGTCTATTTCAGCAAAATGCAAGGAGCATAGAAATCGGGTAGCGTCTGGTTACCGTGGTGCCCGTAACTGTTCTGCCGGAATTAAAGGCAGCAATTGGTCCCGATCCTGTTGATCTTTCGGAAAATTGTGGAGGCTGTGCCACCAATGCCACTTTTGGATGCAGAACTTGTGAGGCAGCTCTTCACGCAACATCTTCAGGGCATTCTTTTCGGAGCCGATCACGGGCATTGACCACGGGTACTCAACTCTTCCAACCGTCCTCAACTCTTCAACTCTTCAACTCTTCAACTCTTCCAACCTTTCAACACGGATACTCAACTACTCAACTCTTCCAACTCTTCAATGTACAAAACAACTAATATTGAAGTGCAGAACAGCGAGCGTAACAAACATAACTGCAAAAGCAATTACACGCCAAACGAAACCCTCAACGCAGTAATGTTGTCTGCTGCGCGCGGCCAAAAGAAAAAAAAAAAAAAGAAAAACAAAATCGCGGTTGGGTGCAGTCGCGTGACTTTCGGCACACTCTCCCCTCTATATCTCCCCGACGTCCGTCCGCAGGTTTCGGTTTCGAGCAGTTGTGTTTTTTGGCTCTATTAAGAATAATTGAATCTGCAAAAAAATACTAATTGGGTAGTCTTCTAACGCCATATGGTAAAAATTTAAAAACATAGTTGAAGGATGTTAGTGCCTTTTAACGACGTCAGTTGAGCTGCGACTCACGGAACCAGAGAAAGAGTAACAGGTATCTTAAATGATACAGTAATACACATCAAAATTAAACTTTCCTGCCTTGGGAAACATTTCAGCACGTGCTACTTGGCTATTTTACCAGTTAAACAAAAACGGAAATATAAATGCTATATACGAATGCAAAGGGGAAGGATGTAGCAGGAGCCGTATGATGATTGTGTCAACGATGGAACCGCTCGCGACGCTTGTAATAGTGCGGGCCTTCACGACGTGCTGCAACTGGCTACAATCGTTATAAAGTAGACCCCATTCCTTAAAGTTTGTCCCACCCTACAATATATGATCCTACGATCGTCTGTGGATACCTAACTCTGCGTTTCGAGACAGTAAGTGCGCCGCTAAGGCTGGCCATTGGTTAAAGGAAGTCTCTCGTTCCAACTGTGGCTGTCGAGCGTTCTGGGGCTCGGGTATGATTTGCGCGCCCACGTAACTCCGGTCCAAAGTTCTTGAGCCGAACATCTTCGCCTCAGCCGCACTTGAGGGTGCCCGTTTAACAGCGAACTGTTGTGCAGTATACTGGGTGTTTCAGCGAAGTATTTCAAGAATTCATAGAAATAGGGTGGAAAATGAACTTTTTCCAGAAACAAACGCGAGCCGTCAAAAAATAAAAGGACTTCCTGAATTTGCGGAAAGCATATTAAATAGGCAAATAATTAACTAACAAGGTTTTTTTAAAGTGGAAATAAATATCAGGCTCAATTGAAACACATTCAAAGCATCATCGAAACCCACCCTATACACTAAGTTTACACATGTCAAATGCAGCAATTAACAACGGCCTTAAAAAGAAAAAAAAACGCTTTGAACGCATTTCTAGGTTGCCTTTTTATCGTAGCGCATCGTTCCTCCCGCTTTGCTGCTCCGAGGTGCCGGAGGCGCGGATCTACCGCCTCGAGTTCTTCGTAGAATAGAGGGAAGTATGACTCATGTATGTTGGGGGTTTTGGTTACCGGGTAACGCCGTTACGCATAACGGCGTTGCCAATAGCGCGTTACTTTTTTCGGTAACTTTTTAACCCACTCGTTACATTTACAAAACAGTAACGGGTAACGTACTTAAAAAAACACTAAAAACTCCCCAAGTTTTTTTTTTTTTTCATTTTTTGACACGCGATTTAATATGCTGTCCGGATACTACCCAATTAATGTTTTTTTTTTTTTTTTTTTTTTACAGAGTCACGTATTTTTTTGAGTAAGGCCAAAAAACGCAGCTGCTCGAAAACGAAACCGAAACCCCTGCACCGCACCGAGCAGTGGAGAGGAGAAAATGAGTGGCGGAAGTCACGTGCCTACACCCGACCGTGCGACTTTTTCTTTTTTTCTTCCGAGCGCTGTAGACGAAGTGCGTTGCGGGATTTGTTCTTCGTGCGATTCTTCTGCAGTTACGTTTGTTCCGCTCGCTGTTCTGTACTCCAAGATGAGTTCTTTTGTACGTTTAAGTGGTGGCAATTAGTAGTGAGTGCCAGTGGGAATTCCCGTGATCGGCTCCGAAAAGAATACTCCCAAGATGTTGCGTGAAGAGCTCCCTCACATGCCCTGCATCTGAGACTGGGATTGTGCGACAGAGGTGTCAAAAAGGAATCCTATATCATTTAGCTCAGCCACCTATCATCCACAATAACTGTTTTTCTTTTCAGTGATAATTGTACAAACAAAGAAATGTAAACATCGCAAAATGCATGAAAAAATTGGAACGCCCGCGCTGGGGATCGAACGCGTTCACGCTGCATGTGAAGCGGACGTCTTTCCACGGAGCTACTGAAGGAACTCTTTCGTTTTCAGTAATGCAGCCGGTCGACTGTGTGTCGGGAAGTTTGCTGCCGATTTCCCTCCAGTGCATGCACTCCCGGTTTGAAGTCGGGCAGCGCCACGGATGGGCCACATTCGCACCTAGTAAAGAAACCCCTACTCGTGTGTACTCAACTCGAAGTACGCAAATACGCTCTTCGAGCTTGACGTGTAAGCGAGTGATGTCTTCAGCCACGAGAAGGGATGACGGCTCGGCGACGGCTTTGTGCAATCGGCTCGCTGGTCGGGCGTGCGGGATGAATATCAATTATTTTGATTGGTCCAAGATTTTCGTTTCGAAGGAAGACAGAATTCGCCGGTACCGTGAACGACAGTTCTGAAATAGAGGTCCCACGCCCGTCGTCCGCTGCCACCCGTGAGTCCCACGAAACGCGAAACGACGCCATGTTGGGAATTGCGCAGTGAACGCACACAATGCTTCCGGTCGTCTATGCAACCTTTTTTTTTTTCAATCAACGTATTTCCAGCTTTTTGGAAGCCACAAAAAAGAGTTTTATGTTGTTGTTTTTTCTATCTTTAGTACTGACCGTGTGCCTTCAATGACCCACGACTTTGATTAAATTTGGTGGGCGTTTCTAAACTTTAAAAAATGGCACGTAACCACGGAAAGAGAGTGAGCGGGACTCAAAGCGGCCAGTTGTTGATCGGCGGTTTTCAGGCGGAAAGAAACCGAATTTCGAGCCGCCAATTTTGTTCTGGGTAGTTGGGCTCTCATGTTTCACGTACAACTAAAAACCTCGGCGAGCATAATTGCTTTGTCAGTTTCCCTTCAACCAATCTATTTCAAGTAAAGGGCAACGTAGTTACAACAATTGTTACGTCCTCGTCGCAAAAAAAAACAAGAAAAAAACGTATACTGAAATGGTTTTCGCGTTTTTATGCTTAATTTTACCATACGTCCAGTCGAAGTCGGCGCTACAAGCTGATGGTATCAATCAGACGGAGTCAAAATCACACCATCCTGGTGTTCGTGATGTTTCTGCACCTGTTCTGTCATTGGTGAACCAATGATAAACAAAAACGACCTAGTGACTTTAGTTTTTGACCCTGCTTGATTGGTGGCTTTAGTTCGTAGTGTCAGCTGCGTCTGGGTTTAAGCTGAAAGAAAATATAGGTGCCAAGTCATGTATTATTGCACTCATACCACATACCATCACAATTGTGCTTCTGTTTTCCCCACGCGAAAAGTATCACTATAGAAAAACCCCAACGGCTACGCCCTTTGTCCCTGTGTCAAAAAACGCTGTCCAACAAAGTCAAAACGATGTTGCCGTTAATTATAAAAAATACTCGAATGTAACGCGCGTTACTTAAATCGAGAAACGGTAACGCGTTCCTCTAATTTCGATGTAACGTAGGTCACTTTTAAATGCGTTCCTTTTATTTGCGAGTAAGGAGAAATGTATTTTGTTCCTTTGTTTTGGGAACACTTACAATACTGGTTAGCGGAGAGCACGACCGTGTGCGCAAAGCTACGCGACGATAATAAACGATACCTAGAAACGCGTCCCAATTGTTGTTTTCTTTTTATTTAAACGAAGTGAAATGCAGCCTCTGCTTAATTGTCGAGCTGTTTGAAATTGTTGTTGAAACCAATGTTAATGTAATTGTTGAAATCAATGCTAATTGATTTAGTTGAGACTATGCCTTGCAAGGATCCAATTAAAACATATGCGTTTATTTTCACAAATTGAAATAGTTTATTCTGAAATTTCAGGTTAATATTTAGCTAATTATTAAGATTTTTTTGCACTTTTCAACGTTCGCATCTGCTGGCAGTTTGTTCCCGGAAATTGGTTTGTTTTCTCAACCACTCTATTTTTTAGGCTTTGAAACTTCGTGAAACGACGCTATAACAACTTACTAGTCAAAACACGCCGATCGAGGGGCATTGGTGGATACTATTGACGCTGAACGTATTGCGTTTGGGACTAAAATTTCAACGCGGTGAGGGTCAGCCCGGCAACTAAAGTCGATTATTCATTACAAAATTCAGGTCAATATGTTTGAAACAAAAATATGTTCGGATAAGGGTGTTTAACTGTGCGAGTTGGGATGATCTAATACTGAAGAGTACAGCACAAAAAATGTAAGGTCATAAAAAAGTGAATATGAGAGAGCACTCAAGCGCTAGATTCCCAACTGAATTTGCACGAAAAAAGGAAGAAGAAAATTTACTGAAGGTCACGCTCTGCCTAAGCGTGACGGATCACCCAACACCATCTAACTAATACGTCTTTGCATCATAGCCCTATCTTGTGCAATTAAACAAGCAACGCTTCAGAATAACGACACTTGCCCATATTCT
Organism: Ixodes ricinus; assembly: GCA_037355805.1. NCBI lineage: Eukaryota > Metazoa > Arthropoda > Arachnida > Ixodida > Ixodidae > Ixodes > Ixodes ricinus. Next base: position 17,514 of record JAZHYW010013788.1, on the reverse strand, counting down.
GTCTTAAAATCATGGTTGCCAGTTATCTGAAGTTTTACCTGAAATCACAGGAGGCGCTTTCCGTTCTCCGCAAATGTTTAAACAGTTCGCGACAGAGCAAAGCAAAATTACACGACCTTCCTAACATCGAATCTAATGCTAAGGAACTCGAACTTTTGAATCGTGACGATCGGCGATTGCGTCGCTCTGCTCACGCACCAAAATGTCTGGTGCCCACAAAACTGTCAGGGAATGGAGCGCCGATACTCTAAGCGCAGCTGTTGTAGTGGCTCTAGTCCAATCTAAGAACAAGGTTTCTGCATGAAGCAGTGTCACTGATATCTGCGTAATGCAGGGGTACACCGAACTTTTAATTCAACGTGCTTAAAACATAGCGGGTATTGCCCAGTATTCAAAGTGTCAAATTATCTTTGTGTCGTTAAAAATTGTAGACCACCAGTAGGTATTACAATATACGGGGACATATTCTACCACACTAACATGCGGCAGAAACTGTGTGGGTCAAACAGGTGGGTGCTTAGATGACCACCTTCTCGAGCATGACCGTCCCTCAAATTTGTGTAGCCGATAGTACACAATTCTGTGATGCGCAGGCGCCATTCCATCATAATTATAGGATAATTTCTTTTTGACTGTTTTTCGTGGTTTATCCAGAATGAACCCTTAGTTGTTAGTTTTCGCTTTTATAGAGTCTTCTCTTTTTCTTTGTCCGTGTAACATTCCTGTTGTATCAAGATGAAATAAGACGAAATAGCCCATTTATATGGTATCTTAATCATTTTGAAGACATTAAACAGACGCTACTGTAGTGAATGATCTTTACGGTAAGGTAGTGTTGCAAAATACGACTTTGGCGCATGCTACCTCAAAGAGGGGCACGCTAATCTACGGACATTATAGTTAAAAGGTAAAGAACGCATGATGACAATGCAGCCTCTCCCGCAACGTCAGTAATTGAGGTTTGGAAGGGGAGGGGGAGGGGGAGGAGGAGGCGCGCGGACGCCTTTGGTGCTAAAAGAGCCCATGAGCAGCGCAAGGAGCACAAGAACTTGCACTACGTATATTTTCGTCAATTTTGAGAAAAATGATTCTCTTCGCTCCCCATCCGGGAGGGAAGAAAGGGATGAATGGCAAGTGGGGAAAGTGAGAGGAAGCGCACTGTTGTAGGGGGAAGAAATGGGAAGAGAAGATCGGATGGGATAGAGGAAGAGGACGGGGAATGGAGGCATATATGGGGAGGGCAAGAGGGCACCTGAGGATTGTGAAGAGAGGGATTGTGAGAGGGCAAAAGAGAAGGAAAGACAGTGTACAGGCGAGAGGGAATTGATGTGACATAAACTATATTTCCCCTAGAACCGTAGCGGAGAAACTGAATTGGTGTCAAGAGACCAAGAAGAAGAGGGAGGGGTACTCCGTAGAAGAATGTGGGAAGGATGGAGAGGAGGGAACAAGAGAGGAGAGGGAGGGAGAGGTAAGTAATATAAGTACGTGGGGAGGACACCCCAGGATCAACATCACATTGGGCTATCCAGAAGTGTTTGCTGGGAGGAGGGGGGGGGCAAATCGGGTGAAAGAGGGAGGAGGGGGGACGAGAAATGAAGTGAGAAAATTGGTGTTTCACGTGACGAACATTTTCCTAGTCAATTTTAGCGAGAAAACGCTTGTTGTATAGGTCACGTGGCATCATATAGGTTGATGCCGAATTTCCCCGCTATATTTCTCGGGGAAACTGGATTGGTGTTAAGATAACGTGTCCATTCTCAAGCCATAATTACGGGGAAATAGAATAGACGCATAGGTCACGTGCCGTAGATATCCACGAAGCGTATAAGTCACGTGATGTCATTTCACCGCTAAATTTACCAGAAAATGCAGGGACGGACGGACGGATTTACATGATTTTGGGATTGTGGGATTCTGTTATAGGTATGAACGCGATATCGTTTATGGGCCTCATGTCACAGAAAATGCGGCGTTGGCATCGGTGGGCCAAAGAACCTCAGTGCAATGCGCGCAGCCACGTGTGACGTCACACGTGGTTGTGACGTCGTGACGTCACACCTGCTAAATTTGGCGGGAAACTTACCCGCCAAATTTAGTGGAAAATGTTCAAACTATACATAGCAGAAACGTTTCCCCAAGAAATTTAGCGGAAAATGTTTCGATACATGTTGATAGGGTCCTCGACGTCCAAGTCACGTGTGACGTCACGCCTCACATGACACGATGCCACAAATATGTCATTTGACACGTGGCGCTACTGACTAGACTAAGCACACACGCTTGCAATGCATGGGAATGAGCGCGGGTTTACATCAAAAGGCTTAGCGAACGGGGCAACGTACACGCTATTGGGCTGAAGTCATAATGGCGAAGCTCAAGCGTCTCCCAAGATTTTTTATGGTTTAATAAAAAAATTGTTGAAGGGCTCTAAATTTTATGGGAAAAAATTGTTAACTGCAGGGACTGTTAATTTTACTATATATAAACTAGAATGTAAATATAGACCCTATTGCTACATTTGCAAGGTATCCTGTAGACACCAGTATATTTATGTCCTCCTCCAACAATACTGAACTCAAAAATAACGTCAATTTTACTTTGTAAAGGTTAGATACATAGGTACAAGATAATCGACTAACTGTGAACCCTGATAAAACAAAGGTCTTTCTTTCAAAATGTAAACAATATTATACGACGCGACCAATCTTATTTAAATCAAAGCCCGCTAGAAATTGTTAAAATTTTGTTTTAAAAATTCGGTGGTTTTTCTTTTAATATTCGATGGGACAGTAATCTTATGTAATTGTTTTCAAAATTGCCATGTTCAGTCGCTTTGAAATACTACACAGTTCAGCCCTTCCCATTGTTGTTGAAGTGCTTATACCCAGGCAGCACGAAAATATTGGACAAATATTGGACAAATATCGGTCAAAGTTTTAAGAAATAACGGTCCCATAATGATTTGCAACCCGGCTCCAGATCGGTCCAATAACTTGAACCGATCACGGGGAAAGTTTTGAGACCGATATCGCCAACCGTTTTGTGACCGATATCGTCAACCGTTTTCCGGCCAATATCATCAACCGTTTTTCGGCCGTCTTTCGAAACCGTTTTACAGCCGTCTTTCAAAATGTTTTGTGGCTGTTATCGTTCAACCATTTTGGGATTTAAATGTCTATTGTTGAAATACGTAAGAATGCGAATGACTACGACATCAAATGTGAAACTTTTTATTTTCAATGGAAACGGACGCTTCATTTTAAAGGGAATCGGAGATGTCTGACCATCTTCGACTTGGACAAGGGGTATGGGAGCCACTGTAAAAATTTTCACTCCATTTTATGGGTAAAAGTTGCGGGTTCCATAGTGCCAGCATGGTTTCCCGTAATCTAGAAACTGAACCGTCTGTTAAAAACAAGGCATATAATTTTGTAAAATGACGGAACGTCTGTATTTCACTTTACGGACAGTTATCTGTTTTCCCATTTTATTGGTAAAAGTTGCTGGTTTTATATTGCCGGCAAGGTTTCCCGTAATCTAGAAACTGGACCGTCTGTAAAAACAAGGCACATAATTTCGTAAAATGACGGAATATCTGTAGCCCACTACGGAGGGCTATCCGTAGGAATTATGAAAGCTGTCGGCACTAAATAACGAAGCACTATACCTTTCGGCCTTATATAAGGCTAAAGTTACGAGCCATCCGTACCACCCGCACCTCCGATACATCAGTGGACTCCCCTGGAAGGGCTATACCTCTGCCAGGGGTGTCACCTGACGTATTGGAGGTGCAGGATTGGTGCGGATGGCTCATAGCTATGGGCTTCAAGAAGACAGAAAGGTCTAGTGCTCCGTTATTTAGTGCGAACAGCTTCCATGTTCAAGCAAGCCGAAGTCACATGAAGCTTTTGGGGTACGGATTGGTATGGAGAGTTCATAGCTCCATCATTCAATATATTAACTTGTATAATTTTTTATCCTTAGACAAAACAACAAGAGTTCAACAAGAAAAAGAGCACACAACCTCTACTACTCATTGCCAGGATTTTGTTTGTGTGAGATCAGCTGTTCGTAGAGATGACAGCTGAACAAACGAACCAATTAAGAAGTTTCGCCACAATGCCTTTATTGGAAGAAGGCATGCCTTGCTTTAAGTTGGGAGAAATTTTACATTACAGTTGTCCTTGTGCTCGCCGTCTAGATGCCCCTCCATGCTTGTGCTTATAGTTGTCCTTCAATTGAAGACCTCTTCGATATCTTCATGGTGCAGGTAATGGCAGCCTGAAATAAAAAGCAAAAGAGGATTCGAAATCAATACACAATCACAACAAACTGTATATGACATACATGGTTAACATCAGCAAGCAACGTGTTTACTACCTAGCCCAGCTCCCCACCTTTCTACTGCACATGATATATAAAACAAACCTCCCATAAATTGAACCAAAGTAAAAATTTTCATTCATTTGAATACCCAACACAACAAGTGCTTGAGAAATAAAACTAGCAAATTAAAATTTGCATAACCATTCAGTGATATTAAGCACATTCAAGTGAGCCATATCTCCTTTAGAGTATACAGTAGGCTCACGATAATTCAAACTCTGAGATTTAATACCTCTGGTTAAGTCAAACAAATTTCAAAACTTGGGTTGTCCCACTACGTTTTCAATGTATTCATAAGCCGCTTAATTTGAACGACGTTTTCGTGTAATTCATACTTTTTGTTCTCGCAGCCCTGTTGAGCGCACTTCTTTCCGAGCACCGGTGCACTGCGGAGAAGCAGCACCTGTCGAGCTTGCTTTCACAGGTGTTGCTTTCCTGCGGTGCACTGGTGCTCAGTAAGAAGCGCACTCAACAGGGCTAAAGCAGAGCAGAGCCGTACATATAGATCTTAGTATATGAAAGGAGCAAGCAGAGCCAAGGCCTGCATCAGATGCAGATAGAGGGCTCGACAATCTCTCTTGGCCAACCAGAAGCTGAAAATAATCCCTTAGCCATGGTAGCGAGAAACGGTTTTGATAAGTGCGTAAGAGTTAAATGTAGTAACTCTCCATGGTTGAAAATATGGTGCACGCAATGTTTCGATTATGGTTATGCAAGAAGATGTAAGAAACGAATGTGCCGCTTGATTTCTGTTTTGCTCAAATGGAGTCTGACCGCTTCGACGCCTGGTGTGCGGATTACGTCAATCGTTCAGCTGGTCGCGCACGCTTTTTATATTTTCTATATCTTCTACCGTGATTTTGCATGACCGCGATCAAAACATCACTGCACCCCAGTCACCGAGATTACTCCGACGAGCTTATTAATTTTGTTTCTCACAACCCTGCCAGGATATTATGCGCGGCTGCTGGTTGGCCACATACGAATTTGTGAAAACACTCTGGAACACGCCCAGCCCACCTTAAGCCAAAGGCGCCTCCTCATTTGCCTTCTATACATCCTAATGAATGGTTAAACTATCTCTATATACGTCTCTGAAGCAGAGGACACATGAGCGGCAAAAACGGGCGCCGCGCAGCAGTTTCCATATCAATTTGCACGGACGCTGTGATGTGGCGGCATGGCTTTATATCGCAGTGTTCACGCAAGTTGCTATAGAAACTGCAGCACAATGCCCGTTTCCATTACTCATGGGTCCCTGCTTAACAGTCCCTAATAGACAACTTTTTTGCTGGTTGAACAAACTTAATTTTGTTTCGAGGTGTCATGTGCTGTCTAAACAGTCCCTGATAAACAACATTTTTGAGGGTTGAATAAACTTGTGTCATAAATTTTACCAATGTTTCATGAATGGCATACCAGCTTATGATTAATGGGCCTGTGCAGAGGAAATCATGAAATATCTGTTTTGTATGTGTAGCCATCCATATAGAAAATCATAATTTATCTTGCAACATATTTAGATGAACTTCTGATAATTCGAGCTTTCGATAATTTATACAAAATTCGTGACTTCCTGGAGTTTGAATTAATGAGTCTACTGTATGTCACATTCAAATTAAGGGTTTAGCTTCTTGGGCTTAATGATATCTGAACCTTTTCCTTTGGCAGTGCATTAAATGTAAAATAGTACAGCAATATATATGCTCTAGTTTGTGCACTGGCACAGGCTTGTGCAAATAAGTCAAACTAGCATTAAAGAGAACCTGAAGCACTTTGTAAGAAATCTGAGTTAGGAGCAGACTTCCATAGCATTTTGGCTCGTTAATTCAGTAATCGCACTAAACTTGGGCAAAAGTCAACGTAAACTGCATTTATTTTGAAAAATATGTGCAGCGATTATAGCAGGGCATGCATTGAGCCTTTCTTCCACCTGTAACCTGTCCAAAGCTTCGTGACGTCACCGTTGGCATCCCCAAGTCAGCCTATTGGTGAGCAAGGGTTATCGGACCCTGCTGATGACGTCACTTTTGCTAGTCTTTATCTCCGTTATTTTAAATTTTAACTAACGATTACGACGCTGCTAGTAACAAGATTAACAGAAAACTTTGACTTGACTCGGGATCTCTTTGGCTGGGCCTTTGGTGGCTCATGGACTGGGAAGCGGAGTTTGCGGATAAGCGTCCCAGCGTGTCCCTACTTGGCGACATGTGCCGCTTAGCATATCCAGTTCAATTCTAGCAGCCAAACACGGTATCCTAGCTACAGCCGTTAGACCAAGGCGTAATTCAAAGGTAGTCTAGATTGTGTTTACCATTTATAAATGTCCAGGCACGTCTGTCAATTAGCCCATCCAGAGGCTTTCGGAGATGGTCACGAGAGCCAGCAGCTTGTCTTGGGCAGCTCACTGTCAGCCACTCTGTCCCTCTGTGCACAGTGCCACCTTCATGAGCTCCCACTGAAGAAAAGAAACATAATCTGGAAATTGTGATGACTGCAATGAGAACCAATCAGAACATCCCAGCAGCAGATGCTACGGTATGGTGTCTGGAATGCGCCTCTGCATTCCTTAGCATTCTATACCACCCATGCATTAAAAGTGGTCTCTAAGCGACAACATTAAATGACGCCACAGTAGCCGGCATGTCCTGCTGTCGAATGAGAGAACCCTGGCAGTTGGTTGTACAACTTCTGGCAAAAAATATGAGCTAAAGGCAAGTGTCATTGCTCTCGCAACATCCAAAATCCTGGCTGCTAAAGCTTCTGTGGACTGTCAAGCTGAGGGATATTCTCTCCCACGCAGCAGAAACTACCTGAACAGCCATGATGTTCACAACCTGTAAAAAAATCCCATGGAAAGTCCATTCAGGAGCAACTGGGGTAGGTATAGAGACAAGCTCTCGCACTATGAAACCATTCCACAAAGCTGCCATAAGCAGCAGCAGTCCATTTAGAGTATAGAAGTTTGTCTTTTTCATACATTTCGAGAAGAAATTGTATCTCTGGATTCTCCCAAGACTCTAGTTTCCAAGCAGAGATTTACATAGGCAGGCTGGCTGAGTTCCTGAGTAGAAAGGTTTATGTGTCACACCACACGTGTCTTTTGCAGACATTCAGACAAAGGAAGGCTGAATTTCCCTGATCGATGGTGATTAGGGTGGAAATCTTCAGACTTTCCAATCGCCAACTTCCTCAACATTACCGTTTTTTTCAGTTCATAGACACCCTGCACGAGGTTGACTTGGGTACCAATGGTCATTAACAACTGCATGAATCACCTGTACACATATGCGGTAGCTACTGGGTGTATCAAGGAGCGGCCAGGGTCTTTAAATCGACCGCAAAATTCAGTTTCTTAACCTATTGCGCTACGACTTTGTGCAGCGTTGCCCACAGATGGTGCATTTCTTTTGTAAAATTTGCAAAGAGCGAACTTACCTGAGGAAAACGTAGGAAAGAAGAAGGCTTAACTCCTATGGAAATACGGCAAAGCCAAAGGTCTTCAAACAATACGGCGCCGTTTCGCACGGGAGACAAGAGATGGCGCAAGCGGTAGCGATGCCAACTGCGCCAACGAACGAGCATACGGCGCCGAAAGCCGGCTTTTTAGCGGACTATCTTTTCGACTCAAAAGCGGAGCGCGTTCCGCAGGCAGCGACAGTCGCAGAAACATAAACAGGCGCGGTAACAAGAAGGAACTGCAAAGCAGACGACATCAGTACCACTCAAAAAAAAGTCAAAATAATCCGACAAACCATTTTTTTAATCGATTATGTGTCCATTCAATATGTTTTATTAGTAAGGATGATAAAATAATGCATTGGCAACTGATATCAGAAAAGCTCGTGCCGCTTTTGAGTCGAAAAGATTGTCTGCTAAAGACGCCGGCTCTCGGTGCCGGACGCTCGTTCGTTGGCGGCAGTTGGCATCGCGACCGCTTGCGCCATCTCTTGTCTCCCGTGCGAAACGGCGCAGTATTGTTTGAAGACCGGTAGCTTTGCTGCGTTTCCATAGGAGCTAAGCCTTTTTCCTTCTTTACTTTTCCTCAGGTAACTTCGGTGTTTGCAAATTTTACAAGAAAAATGCAACATCTGTGGGCAACGCTGCACAAAGTCGTAGCGCGATAGGTTAAGAAACCGAATTTTGTAGTAGATTTAAAGAGCCTGGCCGCTCCTTGGGACACCCAGTAGTAACACACAACACCATAAAACTACCGTAAAACACCAAACGTGCACCAGTGTCGGAGTAAGCGCTCAACCCCCACTTTTGAAACATTTCAACTCATCAAAAGAGATATTAAATGCCTACTCCCCTATTTTAAGCAAGCTAAAAAATATATGTAGGAGACACCATGCGCCCTGACGCCATGGGCGGTTATCTCCACGATTAGCAGAGAGCATGGGGATAGAACTGGTAGAGCGGCAAAGCAGGAGAGGAGGATGAGGGGTAGAGAATCGAAAAGAGCCAGAAAGTGATATATTTAGAAACAACTTTCCGTGGCAATGGAGCCAAAGCCAGAGAGCCAAAGCACGCCGTTTCACTGCACAGCTGAATATAGTTCAACCATAATAATTTCCTGGGTGTAACTTAACCAATTAAAAATATATATAAAATAGTTCCGTTTAGCTTTGGATTTTAAAATGTTAGCATAACATTAGCCAGGATGTAGCAAACTTACAGCATTTCCTTTTTAGCTCTTTTGTGTTTTCTTGGTTTAAGTTTGCCATAGGTTTTCTAGTTCCCTGCAAAACAAAGATGGCATCTTTATCATGTGCATCTTGGGCATCATCGGTGTTGTGTATTGTCGGTACACTCTGTGAGCTCGCCCTTTGTTTGCCGTGTAGGATTTTTACAGAGTTCGGCAACCAATAAATGTCAAAACCAACTGAGCATGTGGTGTGCAACATATACGACAAGTGGGACAGTGGGAACCGGGACTCCCAGTTGTTTCCGTATACCGGTTGATTAGCGAGCAGGGGTGGGGATAATGCCCAGGACCTCTGGTTTCTGCAGCGTAATCTTTAGCTACACGTGTTCTGAGCTGTGGTGCGCCACCGACCCCCCCTAGAGCCAGCCGTAACTGAATACAATCCAAATGAAATCTGACTTCGTGCCGTGGCGTGTGCGTGCTTCTAATTTGGTAAATCACGCCCGTACGATAATTTTTCAGCACCAGAAGACGTATGAATGACCTCAAAACACTGCAGTGCTGATGAATTTCATTAATGTTGCAATTCGGGCCAGTTGGTTCATGATCGTGACAAGCGCCGAAAAAATAGACAGGGTCAAGAAGTTGACGTAAACACTGGCGCACTTGCAACTAACATTTATTGAAAAAACAATCTCTTAAATAGCCGTGAAAAACGTCAGTCATGACTACAACCGGTGTAGCCCTCTATCGAGAAATTCATATTCTTTCGCCGATAAGGTTATGGATGTGTCAGTTGTACATTTCGTGCCTTTGGCTTCCATCTCAAATGCCTCGTGTAGCTTTCTAGATACTTTATCTGGGGATCTGGCGAAAAATTTGGTGTCATCAAACGACGGGAGCAAGGGCAGCGGCTGCAGTGCATGGCCGCTGCAGCCGCCAACTTTGCCCTTGCAAAAGACAAATGCAAAACAAAACACACAAAAAATGCACAGAATGCACGACCGGAGTTGTGTACAAAATCCCAATGACATACGGTTCTATACATTGGTCAGACAGGTCGATGTTTTAACGATTGCGCCCGCGAACATGACGCAGCAACACGAGCAACCCCCATCAGGACATCTGGCAAGGCACTGCAGCCGCTGCCTTTGCTCCCAGTCATTTGACGACACAAAATTTTTGGCCAGAACCCCAGATAAAGTATCTAGAGAGCTACACGAGGCATTTGAGATTAAAGCCAAAGGCACCAGGTGTACAAGTGACAGATCCATAACCTTATCAGCAAAAGAATATGAATTTCTTAATAGAGGGCTACACCGGTTGTAGTAATGACTGACGTTTTTCACGGCTATATAAGAGTATGTTTTTTCATTAAATGTTAGTTGCGAGTTCGCCAGTGTTTACGTCAACTTCTTGTCCCTGTCTATTTTTTCGGCGCTTGTCTACGATGATGAAATTTGCAGCATTTCCTGAATCGACGCTGCCCCTCTGCATCAGTTGCAAGACAACTAAAAGTTTAGGAGATTGACCATGGTAAAATATACCTTGTAACTCTGACTGAGTGCTTCAGTCAAAGTGTTGGCTTACATCCAAAAACATGGAACGTTGGCAGGTACCTAGAATGTGAGCAACCAATGTGGCTTTTATCTTATTCTGGGCTCGATTTTGTTTTTGAGTGTGTTTACCTGTGTACTTGCGTTTCTTGTTTTTTCTTGGTACATATGCACGGGTGTATTTCTACCCTCACGACTGACTATATACCTCCCTCCCCCCTGCAATAATGCCTTCGGGCACTGCAGGGTAACCCGAAAATAAAGAGATGTGAATGTGCCTGCATGCTTGGCAATCCCAATTCAACTCCCTCAACTGCAATCCTCGTACAAAAAAGATGCACTCTAGCAACTGCGTGGTTGACACGCCAAAACTCAAACTGAAACCGAGACCAAAAGAAGTTCAGAACTATGTGGTGCGCTAACACAGAGCCATTAGCACTGCCTGCCTCCCCCCTCCCTAGCTTTCTTTTTATTGCCACAGAAAGTTGTGTCTAAGAAAAGACAGGTTGCTGTTTTGTTTCAACTCAGAAGAGTAAATTGGAGAGGCTTTAGTAACAAACGCAAGCCCCAGGCAGCACAAGATATTGTGCCAACATTGGTCGCAGCATGGTTAAGGTGGCCCCATATGGGCCCAGCTTGACCAGTCTAGAGCCAGCATTCATGATGCTGGCACTGAACTGGCTACATCACGGCAACATTGGCCGTTTCTGCCAGCTTCCAACCAATATCGCGACATCCCGGCTACATGACGGCAACATTGGCCGTTTCTGCCAGCTTCCAAAAGATATTGCTGCATCCCGGCTACATGACGGCTACATGACGGCAACATTGGCCGTTTCTGCCAGCTTCCAAAGATATTGCTGCATCCCGGCTACATGACGGCAACATTGGCCGTTTCTGCCAGCTTCCAAAAGATATTGCTGCATCCCGGCTACATGTCGGCTACATGTCGGCAACATTGGCCGTTTCTGCCAGCTTCCAAAAGATATTGCTGCATCCCGGCTACATGACGGCTACATCACGGCAACATTTGCCGTTTCTGCTAGCTTTTAAAAGATATTGCTGCATCCCGGCAACATGACGGCTACATCACGGCAACATTTGCCGTTTCTGCCAGCTTCCAAACGATATTGCTGCATCCCGGCTACATGACGGCAACATTTGCCGTTTCTGCAGCCACCTTCTAAACGATATTGCTGAAAATATACGAAGTTCTATCCTCTGTATAATTAAAGGGCATGGGCGTACCAACCGGGGGGCAAGGGGGCGCTTGCCCCCATCCCCCAGTTCTCAGAGTGGGGGGGGGGGGTAAGGAATATGTTTTGCCCCCCCCCCCTGAAACAGCCGCCACTGGGCAGGGCAAACACTAACCGGCGGCGCCTAAGGTATACCAAGGGCACAAAAACAACTTGGTACGCCGCTGTTAAAGGGTATATCGGGCTCTGTTTTGCAACACCGAATGACGGCACTGCACCAGCCAAATCGCGGCAACATCGCCGGGATGCTTCCATGTTCTAGCAATATTTAGACACAGAAGCTTTTTTGCCTATAAAACCTTAACCATCACACTTTAAACCCTTAATTGATTGATGTTTCTTTCACCTCTGAGCGCAGCTCTTAGGCGCCCGTTTCTGGGTTGAGCGGCGTCGCCGTCGGCGTAATAGTAAAGCGTCGGCGTAACACTTTTTCGTGACGTGCCATGAAAAAGCGTTACGAAAATCGTTACGTGACGCCGACGCGTCACGAAAAAGCGTTACGCTGACGCGTTACGCGACGCCGAAGCGTCACGATAAAGCGTTACGCGTACGAGAAAGCGTTACGCGACACGGACGCGTCACGAAAAAGCGTTACGCCGACGCGTCATGAAAAAGCGTTACGCGACGCCGACGTGTCACAAAAAAACGTTACGCCGACGTGTTATGGTTACGCCGATGGCGACGCCGATGCGTCCCGAAAAGCGTTACGCCGACGCGTCACGAAACATCGTTACGCTGACGCGTAACGGTTACGGCGACGGCGACCGTAACGCTAGCCGTAACGCGTCATTGTGACGCGTCGCTGTCGGCGTAACCGCACGGCGCATCATGAGAAACGTGCCATAATGCACCGCGGTGAAGCGCGCGTTGGATTATGGGACGTCTCCCATAATGCACCAAGTGGGAGGGAGGAGGAGGAGGAGGAGGGACGAGGAGGAGAAAGAGGCAGGAGGAAGAGGGCTTTCCCCTGAAAGCTCCCCCGCCTCCCCTCTACCTACGTCACTGGTGTATTGTCGGCTGTACGGGATCTTGAAAATCTCAAATCAAACCGCTTTTACTAAGCCGCGCAACACGACCAAAATTTCTGACCAAGAAAAAAAATACAAATAATTTTTAAGCAAAAATTAAAAACTTAAAACAAATATCCAATGATTAATTAAGCAATTGCATGTCCTCACAAATAAAAAAAATCAACTTAAATTAAGACGTCGAACACCCTGTTTTTTTTTTCTTTTTCTTTTTTTTTTTTGCACATAAGTTGATGTAGATTTCAATCAGCAAACAAAGGTTATCATGGAACGTATAACAGGAGAAGAGGCTGGGAGATTATGTCTGCTCTCCCCAAAAATTGTCTTCAAACTGCGTTGAGAACACGATAACTCCATTAATAGGTCTGTTCGATTCGCCTGAACTGGCTGAACTAGTTCAGCAGTGCAGGAACTGGTACATTAGATTCAACCGGAAGTTGCACGGCCGCTGCACTGGCGCGTTCGATTTATCCCAGTTCTGAATGAGTTCAGACCCAGTTCCTCAAAATCTTGCACCGGCTTCGGAGTCAGTTCAGCGTCCGTGCAGAAGCAGACGGCGATAGCAGACGACACCCCTCGTTTGTCTCTGCTCGCGGTGCCATTTTTCGGAGCTCTTGCTCAAATATCTGCGATGTTTAACAATAACGCCGATACGAATGTTGCATTTCCTCTCATTTATGATAATAACGTACCCGCGGTGGACGCGGAATTGAGGTCGTAGCCGAGGGTAGGATATTGATTGATTATGATATTCTGAAAGCGTTTTAGGCACCTACCCGCGTAGGTTTGGCTCCCTGTGGTAAGTGTTGAAATATTGGCTCACGTAAATTGTTTCCTTTTGATGCTATGTGGGGATCCATAGCGTTAATATTCTTTCTTACAGACACGGGAAAGGTATCGCACTCTTGATAGTCCCCGCCTTCAGTTGCTCTTGAATGCATACTGACGACTCCGATACATCGCAGAGGTCTGGGAGTTAGTACATCGGCCCTCGCATGCCCCGTAGCTGAGCATAATACTGCATGCTTTGTCCACTGGTATCTGGGGACGTTCACTAACGGGCCTGGGAAAAACGCCGAGAATCGGCATTGGCTTGGTAGTTCCACGCAGGTCTTTCTTGAGAATCAGAATAAACGCTTCAGCTTGACGCCAAAGTTACGGTCGATAACTGTCTTGGCCAAAACGCTATCGTCAGGCTTTCGTCTTCGAGGTGACCGCTGCCGACCGCGCGCTGCCGCCAGTGACTCCCGACGCAAAATCATCCTGATGCCGCGAACCTACCGTCGAAATGCGAAACTCGAGAAACTTGGAACGAATCTACTATTGCTAAATGAATGTGAAGGACACGAACGCTTATGGAAACGACAGGAACCGACCGGCCGTTAAAAATGCAGACAGAAACACATTTCGTGCAGAAAACGTTTTTAGTACACTCGAATAAAAAATATTCACAGAAACGATTCCGTTATTATACTTTAAAACTAAGGAAACATGAATGGTCTCATCAAAGCGCGACTAATTAAATGTAGCACACAATTTGGCGTTGGGAAACAAGAGCCAACAGATGCAGACGACACCCTGCGCTTCCGCTCGGAAAGCCGATCACAGCGCCAGTCCTAGCCCGGCGGCTGCAGTGATTCTGCGCCGCCGCTGCACGACTCCTGCACTCGCATAGAGTTATTACAATAAACGCTAGAGGCTCAGCTGGCGCTAGTGTGCTGTTGCATTTTGAAGCAGACAGCAAGCAGTCTAAATTTGACTTCCGGTAATGTATTCCTATGGGAAAAAGCGAGTGCATTTTCTCTCTGCGCTCAATTATAAGAGCAAATATCACGAATAATTTGTACGTACTAGGCACATTGGAACATTTCTCAGTCACGCAGACGAAATAAATGGTCAGTTACGGAGTTTTTCTTTCAAATTCATCGCATTAAAAACGGTGCTAAAACGGCTTCGTACGTGTATTTTTGTGCACTGTCGGACACTGTTAGCGCGAACACGGCGTCGACGCTTTCCAACATGGGGGACATACGTGCCAAACGAACGAAGGACATGTGGAAAACCGAGAGAGACGGCAAGAACTACGCAGTAACACTGGATAAGTAACTCCTTGTGCTTGCAGACGATCAAAATAAATTGAAAGTCACGTAATATAGTCAGATTTGCAATAAATAAGTACTGCGAAGATGCTTGTTCTGGGTTCAAATGGTTCAAAGCATCACCCGCACGCTCCAAATCTTTGCAAATAAGGGGAGCCAGAGAGCAGGTGCCCGATAAAAACTGCCCGACATGGGAAATAATAAAAAGACATACCTTTCGTAGGTCACGTGCTTTATTTTTTGCGTTCGAATGTTTCTTTAACCGATCGTAAAGATGCGCACGACGGAGTCATTTTCATCCAATGACAGGACGGGCATATTAGCAATATATAAGCACCAGCGAAATGCTAGCGAACCTGAACACACACTACATTCCTTTCGATCGTTAGTTTGCTTAGAACCGTCGCTCGTTTTCACATACCTTCCTGGAAACAGGGGTTTGGGCCTGAAATAGAGCGAAGTTTAACATCGCTCAGTGATAAAGAAAAATGCTGTAACTAAAGCAATTACACTTTCACAATACCAATAAAGGTACATACTATCCGTTACAACCAATATGACAAAAGTTATTCATGTTATTTTCCGGCGAAGAGACAAAATTCACGCGCGTTTTCCCATAGGAATACACAGGGAGGCTGCAAATCTAGACTGCATGCTGTCTGCTTCAATTTGCAACCGGAAGTCCCGTAGACACTAGCGCCAGCTGAGCCTCTAGCGTTTATTGCAATAACTCTATAGTGCACTCGTCTGAACTCGGACAAAACTAGCTCAGAACTTTCTGGTCAGAATCGAACAGACCTAATGATTATGGTAGTGACACCGACTGCCGAAATATAAACTGCAATAGAGTTGGGTCGAAAACCGAAACTATATGTACGGTGGAAAAGCGTCGAAAAATACACTGAACAGAGAGAAAGAGCAGCAGGACAGGGCGCACTCTCAACTAAAGTTTATTTGAAAAAGTACACACATATATACCCGGCAGGCATACATATCGTCACTCATCTAAGACCAGTCCCCGTTTCAAAACTCATATTTATGGCTAGTCGTATTCCAATCCTTTGCTTCGTTCCAATCCAAAGCCACAACTAGCTTCCGGATTCTTGCCGACTGTCCGTGCCACTGTTTCCGTGCAGACAAAGGCATCTCTCAACGTGCGTTGGTGAGGTCCTACTTCAGGTAAGTTTCGCCAATTTCATATTCATAGCGCATTGACTCCGTAAGTGTGACGTCATGGGTCCAAACAAACCGTTGCTAGGGTCGTTGTTATGGACAAATACATGTGGCTCGGTTTCGCTACGAAACCCCGACCGTTCAAAAATCAGGAGTAGGATTTAAACTTCTAAAAATCACAGATATAGAAAGCTTGAATGTCATATATGTTTCGACAGAAGTGTGCCGGTAATCGCTCGTTTCTGAAATATTTACGACTGCAACTTCCGGTCCTCAAGATGCCTGCAGCAGACGACGAATGCAAGAAGTATGCCGTCTGCCGCACGCCGGCCGCCCAAGTGGGGCCGTCGTTTGCATCGTGTGAATAAAGACGATATTCTGACATCGCATTGGTTTAAAATATAATGAGTTTCAAACACTTGTAAGATTTCATAGTGGGGTGCGATGCAAAATATGGTTTATCGAAAGTCCGGGCGTCGATCGAGATGATCGTCTGCTAAAAGATCGTATTGCACCCGTGAGAAAAGCACTTCAGGCGAACGGCTGAGATCCCAAATTTTGTTTGCGGACTCGCGCTATGCGAGGGTGCTTCGTATACCTGGTTGTAACCATCGCGTGGAGGAAGATTCTTGCAGTTTCTTCAGATTTCCGCAAGACCCCAAAGCGCGAAAGAACTGGATAAAAAACATAAGGTGAGTTTATTACAGATTGTACTCGCATCGCGGGTTTGATGAAGATCGTCACCAAAAGAGCACATCCACAGAATTTGATGTATACAAAGGGGAAAAAAAAGCAAAATACTGCGAAATCGCGATAGACATGCAATTCTTTAATAACCTGACAACCACAATAATAATAACAATAACAAACGACTTACCTCGACGGCGTACGATTTGTTTCTCATGCTGGCCTGCACTACGCCGGTAATGAATGCACTTCAGGTCGTCGTCGTAACTGATCTGCATGACGTGGTTTGATTTTACTGCATTTTCACCCCTCGTAACGAAGCTAAGTTGTTCACAGAAAGAAAAAACGCACATTGCGGAGGCCTCTACGGTTATGGTGATGCACTTGTTTTTGTCGCTCGTTTACCGAGGCCAGCAAATCTATCGTGTCGTCTGCTACCAAAGCAAAGCGGAGTGTAAGACTTCAGAAATGGCTTGCATCGTTGCGATAGGACACTGAGACGACAAGAACATCTTCATAATTAGATATCAAGAAGTTAGGTTGCTTACAAAAAATTGTTTAGTTACTTGTAAGCAAAAACCTAGCCTCATGTGGAGTCTCCATGCATTAGTCCATAGCAACGTCCCTAGCAACCGTTTGTTTGGACCCAGACGCCATGTTGTGACGTCATCACTTACG
>JAZHYW010013787.1:0-39188 GCA_037355805.1 Ixodes ricinus | reverse complement strand
TTGTCTATTTCAACAATCCACATTTTCAGACATAAATATTTCAACTGAAAAATCCAACTTCAAAAATATTTATGCAACAGTTGTGAAAGGGGCAAATAATGACAAGTTACAAGACGGTGTGGGGCTCGTTTCTACCATCAGAATTTAAATAAACAAGGTTTTTTCTTATGAAGCATATTATAAAGAAGCAAGGAGACCCGATGCCAAAGTGTCTGTTCTGCGTCGAGGTCATTGATTTTTCTATCTTGTTAATGATGGCCAGACCAGATGAGGTGACTACAATAAAAGATAGATTGAGAAGGCAGTTGTAATCAAAACATTTGCGACACTAATGCATAGGACTGAATTTGTTCCTGGTCTTCTGCTTTATTAACATTACACTTGTCTTGCAGGTAGTCCCTCTGTGGTGGCCACAGTAAACAAGCGGCTGCTGAGTATCCGGCCCCCGCACTGCGTAACTCGCCTTCCTCGGCCTGTCGGCGACAGGAGCTCTTGGAAGGCAAGTGAGTGGAGGCAGTGGCTGCTGTTTTACTGCCTACCGTGCACCTTGGGGATATTGGATCAACGCTACTGGAAACATCTCCGCTGCCTAGTGGAGGTGGTCTACATCCTCTTGTTGCCGGAGTTCACTCCAAGACAGCTGGAGCACGCTGGTATGAATTTGTGTTTTATAGTATTCAGTCTTTTTAAAGGGGTCACATTATGAAACTAGATTTGCCTCAAAATAAATTTTTCCAACATCTTTAACCTATAAGCTTTTCATTCCCTAAGCCTTGCAGCAAAATATGTCATCATTATTTCGCTATTTAAAAAAAACATTCTTTAGAATGACCATGCAACACGGGCACTTGTAACCAGATTACATCACTTCAACCTGGCAAGCATGAGGAGTGCTTGTACCCATTTATTTTGTGTTTAAATATAAAATAGAAACAACCAGACCAGTCTCCATGCGCATAAACCTCTTTGTATCCAACTATGTCTTAGTTTTGCTTACAAGCAAGGACTTTGAGCACATTAATTAGCCTAAAAAACAGTTGGCAGTTTATGCCTCATTTGTAACACTGTAAACAATTTAATTTTTGTGATGGGCTAATTTTTGAAGAAACTGTCGGTTTAATACAAATTGAGAAAATTTGGTCACACGAATAAGTTACCCCATGAATATGAATATATTGATTGTCACTCCTGATTGCGAAGGCCTATGACTGTGAAATATTTCTCAAACTGGCACTTTGCAAAATTCATGAATATTCAGCCCACAAAATCAAGTCGTTTAGAGTAGTACACTCTAACGGTGTCACGCTCTGTACCTAGCAGATTTATTTCGCCGAAATTTTGTAATTCATGTTTGAAATTGTGTTTGTGCCTCATTCGCTACCACAGTATTCCCCACTGTTTTGCCATTTCCACAGCTACTTAGTGTAAAGTGTAATAAATAAGCAATTAACATGCATGTCTTTCAAGTTAACTTGAGGATGCAGGCGAGCTGGTTGAAAAATGACATCTTTAAACGGACTATGCAATGATTTTTCAGCTGGTTTAGCACTTGCACTTAGACAACCTAGTAACACAGAAAAAAATATTTTTCTGCAATTAATATTTTTAAGGTAAATATACGCACATCGAAATTAAGCGCAAGAAGCAAAAACAAGCAAAAATGCACTCTCTATGGCATCTAAGGTGGTAGGCACAGTGACAGGAGGGATGGGAGCGGACAGACTGGCCAATTGGGTGCAAGTTAGGCTCATGGCCGCCTCTCTGAAGTTGTGTACGTATCGTCGGCTCAAAGCACTCGAAATTAGCCATTGCTCCTTTATTTTGCTAGGAATGCACCTGAGCTATCCAATTTCAAACTCCGCATTCTCAGCAGGAAGGCGCAGCGTCGGAAGGCCGCTGGCGACACTCTCAAAGACTCTAGGCTTAAACCCGCCTCAGAGGAAGTGGAAGACGACACTCATGTTGTCGTTTCTTTCACGTTTCAATAAAAATAAACAACTGGAGAAATAAGGCATACCTACTGCATGATGAAAGGGCAATCCAAAAGCCTTTATGTGTGCATCTATATTGGACAAAACAGCAGATCTGATCAACGCAATTATCACTGTGCGACGAGAGGTTGCACCCAACAGTCGATTTGATCGGAGGTTGCACTAAACATGTTCCTCGTAACAGCGCACCTGGTCACCACTGCGAAAATGGCAAGGGAACTATGATGGGACAAACCTTGCCTTCTCCTGAAGCAATTGAGGTCAATGCTGAGGCTGTTCACACAGAAAGGGTCCCTGTAGAGTTTGAACACACTCGCGTTCACACTCTACGGGGAGTTAGCGTCCTCCCGGCCCCTTGGGGGTCGGAGGGACGCTAAGTCTAGCCTGCAGTGTAGGCCAGCTTGAGTATTGATCGACAGAGTTGTTGCTTTGTCGCTTCCGCGTTCTGGAGATTGCAGCCTCGCATTCTTCTTTCCCTGTTCTGGATGCTTGAAGTTGGGACGCTTGGAAACGGTACACAGAATTGCTTTTCTTGTCGCAACGAAGTAATGGAGCCGTGCGGTCCAGCACGAGGGACGGAGAGGTGGCCACGTTAGTTCAAACTGTCACTGGAGGGAGGCGCTGTTCATTAGGTCTGTTCGATTCGACCAGAAAGTTCTGAACTAGTTCTGCCCAAGTCAGTGGCAACTCCAAGGGGAGGGGGCCGACAGGGGCGGCCGCCCCCCCCAAACAAAGTCGACCCCACCCCTCCCCCTTCTCGAAGTGCAATTTGACATGGGTGGACCCGCCGGTGCACAAGAAAGAATGGGAGAATAGTATCCTTAAAAATTTTCCTCCCCCCCCCCCCAGAACGGAGTTCTGGATCCGCCCCTGGTCTGAGTTCAGAGAAGTGCCGGAGTCGTGCATTGGTGGCGCAGAACCAGTGCAGCCGCCGCGCTAGGACTGGCGCTGGGATCGGCTTTCCAAGCGGAAGCGGAGGGTGCCGTCTGCATCTGTTGGCTCTTGTTTCTCCACGCCACGTTGTATGCTACATTTCATTAGTCGCGGTTCGATGAGACTAATCGTGTTTCCTTAGTTTTAAAGTATAATAACGGAATCTTTTTGTGAATATTTTTTATTCGAGTCTACTAAAACGTTTTCCGCACGAAATGTGTCTCTGTCTGTATTTTTAACGGCCGTTTCGGTTCCTGTCGTTTCCATAAGCATTTGTGTCCTTCATGTTCATTTAGCAATAGTAGATTCATTTCAAGTCTCTCGAGTTTCGCATTTTGACGATAGGTTTGCAGCATCAGGATGATTTTGCGTCAGGAGTCACTGGCGGCAGCGCGCGGTCGGTAGCTGCTCACCTCGAAGACGAAGGCCTGACAAGAGCGTTTTTGAGAATCCAGATGCAGTTATCGACCGTAACTTTGGCGTCAAGCTGAAGTGTTTATTCTGATTCTCAAGGAAGACCTGCGTGAGACTACCAAGCCAATGCCGATTCTCGTCATTTTTCCTAGACCCGTTAGTGGGCGTCCACAAATACCAGCGGACAAAGCATGCAGTATTATGCTCAACTACGGGGCATGCGAGGGCCAATGCACTAAATCCCAGACCTCTGCAATGTATCGGAGTCGTCAGTAGGCATCCAAGAGCAGCTGAAGGCGGGAACTATCAAGAGTGCAGTACCTTTCCCATGTCTGTAAGGAAGAATATCAACACTTTGGATCCCCACATAGCACCAAAAAGAAACAATTTACGTGAGCCAATATTTTAACACTTAGCACAGGGAGCCAAACCTACACGAGCAGGTGCCTAAAACGCTTTCAGAATAGCATAATCAATTAAATTCCTACCCTCGGTTATGATCTCGAATTCCGCGTCCTCCACGGGTACGTTATTATCATAAATGAGAGGAAATGCAACCTCCGTATCGGCGTTGAACTAATTTCGCGAGCCGGTGCAAGATTTTTTGCGGAACTGGGTCTGAACTCGTTCAGAATTGGGATGAATCGAGCGCGCCAGTGCAGCGGCCGTGCAACTTCTGGTTGAATCGAATACACCAGTTCCTGCACTGCTGAACTAGTTCAGCCAGTTCAGGCGAATCAAACAGACCTACGGTTTCTTGTGTCCACAATGTTTAAACTTAATTTATTTGTCTTTTGGTCCCTGTAGCTTCATAAAAACTACCTTCATAGGACGGCTCCCCCAATCGAGCCTTTTATTTTGCTTCCACAAAGAAACATCTGAACGCTTTGGCCAATCACGAAACGAACACCTCTGCAGACACCAGCCGCACACGTTTAACACCACGAGACGCCACCGTAGTTTGAAAGGTATTTTTCAATGTCGAATTAAAATATGATGCCTTAGTATTTTGGGGTTTACCCTTTGTTTCCCAATTGTTGCTAGCCACTAGGAAAGCCAAATAACGTGAAAAAAGCAGAGGCTCAAATAGCGTTGCATGGGCCCTAGAACCCTGGAGAGTGGGGCGAGTGGAAGTTTATGTTGTACTCTTCTTTTCTCACCCCACTATTTATGAGCTAAAGATGTCACTGATGCCTTTAAAATAAATTAATTGAATATAATAATATGGGGATATTGTGAAAGCTATGTTGAAGTGAGGCACATTGAATAGTTCTTACCCTTGGGTGCTCTAACATTTTACAGTGCAAACCCCAGGTCATTAAGGAGGTAGTCATACTTTACCCTTCCTGTGTGGTTAATGTCAACAGACCCTTTTGTTTCCACGTGTTAGTGTAACGAGCTGTGACAAGAACAAGCTGTAAGATGTGTAGTAAGGAGAATGGCGCCACTAGTTATCGTGGAGCTTGCGCTTTTTGTCTGTACCTAGATGTGCTGCACATTTTCACATGATGGAAGGTCCTCACAACCCGTCAGCACTTTCGTTTCTTTTGCTGCTTGTGAAGTACCTTTAAAGGTTTAATTGTAGAGCACTATTATGCAAAACATTTTAAAACGGACAATATGGATATAATTGCAACAAAACCCAGAGACCTCTCACTTGAATTCTGCCAAGATATGTCTTCAAAAATATATTTGTATATTTTCAGGCCACCTTCTGCAGAAGTTTGTGGCAAGGGTGTACTGCCTGTACAAGAAAGAGTCCTGCATGACTTACAATGTTCATCAATTGCTCTATCTTCAGAAGGCAGCGGAGCAGATGGGGCCTCTGTGGGCGCATTCGGCATTTGTGTTTGAAAGTGGTAACGGAAGAATAGTCAAGTCTGTAACCGCCGCTAAGGGAGTTCCAATGCAAATTGTGGAAAGAGTTGTTGTCCTTCAGGAACTTCGGCAGGTTCTGTCTTGCATTCCACTTCATGAGGCCACAAAAAAGCTTTGCCAAGACATGCTGGGCTTCAAGAGGGTGGAGAAGTACTGGTACACAGATGGTGCTTGTATGCTGGGCTCTCCCACAGCTGCGGGACGGCTAACGTCAGAGGAAGGAGCTGCACTTGAAGTGGTAGGTATTCCCCTACCTGCCACTGTTCTCGAGTACAAGCGGT
Organism: Ixodes ricinus; assembly: GCA_037355805.1. Taxonomy (NCBI): domain Eukaryota; kingdom Metazoa; phylum Arthropoda; class Arachnida; order Ixodida; family Ixodidae; genus Ixodes; species Ixodes ricinus. The sequence goes on along the minus strand of JAZHYW010013787.1, from coordinate 33,691 downwards.
TTGTACTAGACAAGATGGTCTACAACAGCGACCAGTACTCGAGAACAAAGAAAAGTTACTCAAGTGTAATTCTGACTAAAACAGGGGAACATTTCAAGATAATGCGCATCTTGCAAGTGAACACCGGTATTGAAACACAATCTGTGTTGTTGTGCAAAAAGATTGTAGAGGTCGAGGCTGATGTCAGGCTTCCAAGACACATCACGAGTGCTTTCTGTCTCGACATGCGACACTGACCGCCATCGACATTAAGGCTGTGGCCTGCGTGTGCATTTTTATTAACTTTGTACCCGAGGAGACCACCTATGTTTGTGACTTGCCAAATGTTGTGGAACGTGACTGAGCATTCTAAGCCGCCACATTACTACAGATTGTGATTCTGGACAAAGTGCTGTTTAGGAATTCACCAAATGACAAAGTGCTAGTAGTTTTGAGTATGATTACTTGGGAAAAGAAGCTAGTGACATAAGAGAAAACATGCTTGTGAACTTATTTAGAGGTTTAGAAGATCATTTTATGTTTTCTTCATTTTGAAGGCAAATTAGCAGCATCTGTCGTGCATGTACCATCGATTCCATTCTCCGTCTGTTTTTTGTCAGAAGAAACGAGACAATGTAACGCAACAAAAGTGAAATTAACTGGTTTCAACAGAGCACCTCAGCTCATGGCCATTAAAGGGCCCCTGAAAAAAAAATGTTTTTTAACAGTCTGGTTGGGATACGCGGGCCCAAAAATTAATTTTACGCAAAAAAAATAATTTTAGAGCCATATTGACGGCGCGAGACGCGATTTAGTGGGCAGTCACATCCTTTCCACGTGTTTTCTTCCGGCATTTCGGGTGCGTGGGGGAGAGGTTGATCGGCTTTGCCTTCACGACCGAGTTGGTCATTCCGGGATGACCCGTGACGTCATGAACTTTGCTTGCTGAATTTCAAATAAATCTCTCGCCATCAATATTGCTCTAAAAATTTCTTCTTTGCCCAGTTTTTATTTTTTTACACGCGTGTCCCAATTAGACTGTTTAAAACAAATATATTTGTACTTTTCAGGGGCCATTTAAGACTACATTAGAAAAGATTGTGTTCAATATTAAATGTAATTAGTTTGTCAATGTGTATTATGGAATATGATGATATGTATTATGCAATATTTTAATTTGGGTAGTGTTTTAGTATTTTTAAGCTGCAGTGCCAATGCTATTCTACTTTTTATTTAAATAAAACTTTTGTATCATGCATTGTTACTGTTAAGTTGCTTTCCCATTTCCCTGCGGGATTAAGATTCCAAGTTTTTCACGAAATCACTCTCAAAATGTCTTAAAGAAACAGAGAAAAAAATATATGATACACGTTGGATATATAGTGTCGAGACAATTAGCACCAATTTTCTTTATTTCCTTTCACTCTGAGGCAAACAAAACTGAGACTTGTGATGTCGTAGTGCTGCTGCAGTCGTGATTGTCGTAACTATACTTACTCAAAGTTTCTTGAAATCAGCACCGTCTTTTCTGTGTTTAGATTGGTCATGAAAGTCGCATTGCAAGGATTAATTACTTCTAAAACGAATATGTGCCTTAGATGCTCTACGACAGGGGTGGCCAATCTTCGGCTTGCTGCTTGCGGCTCTTCATGGGCCAAGTGATCTCGTGATCTCAGGACTCTCAAATTAAAATAGTTGAGACGAAACACTAAGCTTGTTGATGAAAACATTACAATAAGAAACAGGCGGCAAACATGACATAAACTTCAATGTTGATCAGATTTTCCAAGTAAGATCTGTTCAGAAGAGAACAAATTAGATGAAAACATCATCTCGATTTTAAAATTCGCTGCTTTCTTTGCTGCCTTCCCACATGCTAGGTTGAGGCAGCGTCAATTTTTTGTGGAAACTTCTGCGAAATTCCCTCTACTTAACAGGAAATGAAGGTAGACATTGATCAGATATGAAACCAAAGCTCTGTGAAACATAGTTCCTGTATGTTTGCTAAACAATCAGTTATTGCAAGGGCCAAGAGAGAACAATATTCCCTCCTGTCACCCCCCCCCTTCCCAGTGCTGCTGTGGAAAAATTGACAATTTTGATTGCGGCTCTTGGACAGTTAGATTTGACGACACCTGCTCTACAACCTTAAAACGATCTCGTGCATAACGACATGGCTGAAAAACTGACAGCAAACCTGAGTATTTGATTCTTGAGCAGCATTAAAAATAAAGGAGATTTGATGCTACAAATATGTTGTGGGGGCAGATCGGACCATCATAGATGGGTGAGTAAAAATTTCAACAATCAATACCTATTCTGTGTCTCTTTATAAAGATCTGTGAATATTCCCTTTTTTGTACTTCTGATATATATCTTTATTTTTGTTTTATACAGACTACAATTGCAGACATTTTTATTGCGTGCTGCACTTTTATGTAGATATTTTTATTTCATTGTCCCTAATTTGCTTTAAATTTGTAAAAATCAGGTGTATTAAAACATTTCCGTTTTTCGCGAGTCGCCGGCCTTATCGCTTCAGTTCTTCGCCGCGGTATCAGGAACTGATAAACGGCCACAGCTTTCCCGCTTATCAGTAGAGTTACCGGGTGACCGCCATGACTATCCGGTTCACCGGCTTAGCGCACCGGGCGACCGCTTTGCTTTCCTGGAGTTCCGGTAATGCCCGGTATGACCGGATCCACAGTCCGGTACGCCAGTTAGGGCAACCGCTATGAAGCTATCGGGCTCCGGACTAGGTAAACCGGTCCCGGTAAAACACTCCGGGCCGCCGCTATGGCGTCAACGGGACTCCGGACAACGTACACCGGTCCCGGTAAAGCTACTCCGGGCCGCCGCTATGATGCTACTCGGCCTCCGGTCTAAATATACCGGACCAGTATGGACCGGTTTGATCCGAGTATAACTTCATATGGGTTTTTTTCCGTAGGGTACTGTTCCTTAGTGGGTTGGGGAGCGTGAGAAACTCCTAAAGAGCCCTCGATATGTTTATTGAGAGGCGCTAATCAAAAGACTGTGCGCTTACCCTGAACGTGTCTCTGTTGTGTATGCTGTAATAAAGGTATAAAAAACCTTCTGCTGTGGTCGAGAGGTTAGAGCGCCGGTACTTGACGTCGCGGCGTGAAAGTCACGGGTTCAAATCGCGCCAGAAACTCTCTTTTTTCTTTCTTCCATTTGACTGCACTCTTACTAAGAATGTAGACAAGGCCCTATGAGCTCTATAAAATTATTGGGTGGGTAGTTCTGACTCACCAGTTCGTTGTTCTTGACCTCAGAAGAGGGCATACATGACTCTGGTTTTCTTCACCAACTTCCGCCGCGCCTCCTGCATATGCCGTGCACTCCGTGGAAAGTTGAAAATATCTTCCCATGCCCGTCCCTTCGTTCGCCAGGTAACTGTGCTACTGAATTTCTCTAGAATGTGTTGTTTCCGTTTTCCAAATGCTCTAATTAACTCCATTTGTTGATCCAAAGTCATTTTAGGTGTTTACGTTAGAGATATATGGTTTGCGATGTCACGACGCCTGATTCATTTTTTGCATTCGGTTGTGATCGTCTGCTATCCTAACTAAAATTCAACAAGCAATGTGCTAATATTACAAAACGATTGCCATAGCAAAATGTAAAGAGTAAAAATATACCTTTTATCACATTCCATGCAAGTAAAAGTATGATCTCTTTTATTTTGGTTTTACGACTTTCTCAGACGTTTGACTTGCTGCTTTGTCTGTAGGATTTCGCTCAATCAGTGCATCAGGAACTGCTAGCTTTTTTCTTTTTTCGCTTATTTTGTAAAAGTTTTTTTAATTGTCAAAGCTGCAGTCAATATTAGTACTAAATAGGCGCCTCCTGTTATTGAAAGGAGTCGTAGTAAGAGCGTCGTATATTTCAAAACGCATAAAATTGTAGTTGCTGGGAAAACGATGCTTGTTTCGGCTTTGTTTGCGTGAAAGTAATTACGATTGTGTTATCTTGGTTTTCTTTTAATGAACATTATGAAACGATTGTATTAGCGCGTTAACTTGCCTTGATCATTCTTTTTTTCTTTTCTTCACGGTGTTTCGATTGAAAAGGCGGGACTAACAGTAAAAACCGTGTAAGGCGCAGTAGTGCAAGTGGATGATTCGTAAAAAGGATCACAGATAAAAAATGAGACACGCGCAAAATAAAAAAAAATTAGTTTCTAGCGCGATTTGAATCCGGAACTTCCACGCCGCGACAAGAAGTACCGGCGCACTAACCTCACGACCACAGCGGGCGCGAGCTGCCGGTGCTGGTGGAGGTATATAAATAGACTGCCACCGCTTTTGTCTAGCGTGTTTTTTTCTTTATTTTGGCACATATTTACACCCCTTGGCCGTAACTTTGCCTGTCGCTCCTACGGTATAAAGTGCCGGTCAATTGGACTCCGTGTTGAAAGTCCCTGCAGTCAGTTTCTTCGAGCGAAATTAGGCTTTTGTACTTGAAGCGATACGGATTTCTCCGCCATCAGGCGGGGACGCTAGGTACTTCCTTGTCCCCATGGAGCTGGTCACGTGACATAAAATCCCTCTTGGCGTAGCCGCGGCCGCGTCCGGAAGATGAGCAAACCGGCCCTGGTGTCCACCTTTCTCGTCACCCCCAAAATAAAAAAAACAGTTCTCACATTGAACGAAACGGTGACGTAGCGCTGCTCCTCTTGTCTTCAGATGCTTATCGTCTATACTTTGTTTCAGCTTAAGTCGAGACGCAGCCGATGCTACAAGCGCGAGAATTTGGCCTTGAACAGTGCTTTCACTGCACGAGCGCGCGTGCTTGGCAGGGACTCTGAAAACTCGGCGCTCGCGCTTGTATCATCGGCTGTGTCTGGACTTCAGCTGAAACGAAGTATAGCATGGGCCACAGTTTTGAAGGTGCACTACAAAGCTGATGAAAGGTCCCTTCAGCACGCGCTTAGCAGTAGGTCAGCGCTACTCTTGTAGCGCTCCGCTGCATGTGCGGAGAGGTCTTTTTTCTGCAAATTGAGCGCTCGCCTTGAGGCTGAACTTCATGGAACGAATTATGTGACGAATAACTGCCGAACGCCGCCCGACGCCACGCTCGCTTTCCGCGCGACGTAGCAGCCACTGTATTGATTCCACGCGCAGAGCAAAAGCCGCCGGGCAAAATTCGTCGGTTATTCGCAGCATATTAGTCCCATGGAGCTCAGCCTTTATAAATGCTGTCTCAAAACCAGGAGCGCGTTCTAACTCGCTTTTGTATCTTTGGCAGCATTCTCATTTAAAGGGTGAACAAAGAATGGAAAGTGTGCGATGGCACACTTTTCTGTGGGCCGGTCAGGATTGTAGAAAATCGTGCTCTTACACGCTTCTGTACCCTAAGATATAGGAATCAGGCACTACACAGCTGAGAAAAAAGACCGGAGTGCTGCAGCAGAGTCTGGCTGTTGACAAAATGATGGCTCAAAGCGTCAATTTAAAACAATGATGATAATAATGACCGCAAGCGTTCCTGGCGAATTTTTCCTTCCAATCAGATTGCACAAAATGAAAACCAAAATGGCTAGACTGAGCGCGTGGTTGGCAAAGCAATAAAGAATGAAAATGCACTAGTTTGACAAGCTAGTCAGGGAAACTAGTTGTTCCAAGAGCCACTATATGTGGCTACAACATTTGCATGATAGGATAAATGTGACTAAAAAAGCGGCTAATTGTGGCTTGAAAATTAACTATTTACAACGTAGCTCATTTTGTGGCTTTAGTTTTTGCTTTCGTCAGCACTTTAGCTAAAAGGCACAGCCTCGACCATGCCAGGAAGTCTGATTAGAGAAAAATGAAAGGGCTCGCACGTTAGCAGTCTTCACCGTCACGTTCGCGCGCGCCCGATATTGTATTCGTTTCGCGTCTGAGTGTCGGCCTGATTGCTCCGGGTCGAAGTTTCGCCTCGTTTATTTGGTAATGTCCTGCCTTTAATTCATCTGGAAGATCCTCATTTGTGCCCATGGCCTTAACAGGGGCGTGTTGTGCTCAGTTCTGTCCTATGCGCTTTAATTTCACCACCCTAACGTGATATCTTATCTTTTCGTCGTTTTGCAGCTAACCGCCTTCCCTCTCATTCCTCTTCACATCTGGAGTCTCACACTGCAAATATGGGTAAGCTGCAGCTAAATTTACTACAACTTTCATACTTTTGGAAGATGTTTTGTTGTGGCTCTTGTTCCACGGTGACAGCGCAGAGACACACTCACACACCAGATACTCAGAAAGACAAACACACGTGTTGAATATTTGGTGTGTGCTTGTTTCGCTGCGCTGTCACCGCAGAATATGGTTCACAAACTCGCCCAAGCATCCATCCTATTAAGCGGCGCTTATGATATCTAGGTCAGGTTATGAACACTACGAAAGAAATGATGACCTCATTCACCATTCATTCAAAAAAAAATCGCGCTCTTATCAGATGTTTACCTTATCTCACACATAAGATTTATTTTATACAGGAAGGATTTGCTTTACTGTAAAGACGTATGACAGATTTTATTTATCATAGAGGTTTTTAAATGGTAATTTGAACGCACTTAGAATAATGAAATGATTCCCTTTTTGCCATGCATTTATTAGTCTTGCTGTCATCACAACAGGAGATTATTTTATGTTAATAGGCTGAATAAATAAAATCCTTTAATTACCTCCCTATTTATTGGTTTTCTGGGTAATGTTATAATTGCAGTATTGTGGAGAATTAATGCAGTAGTGCCTCAATATGGACCTCGTTAAATGGTCACCCCCTTATATAGACAATATTTTCAGGGACAAACTGAAGAAATGCAGGCCATTATGCATTTTTTATGGACAACTCACATTATGAACAATTGTTTTGGGAAACTGAGGTGTGCATATTAACGATACATCACTGTATTAGAGCCCAGTTCAACAGAAAGAAGTTAAAAAATAAATTGTATTTGCTTTTCGGATAATAAAGTATTCATTTTTATGTTTGTAACCATCATGTAAAATGGCGCACAAAAAGCGCGCCTCAATCTCTGTCCTTAATGACTTAATGACGCTGAGAAGAGCGACGTAGTCATTTCGCTCATGGCGTCACTATCTCTGCAGCGTGTCCTTGGGCGGTACGCAATCGAAACGAGTGACGGTGTGACTGAAACTACTTCACTCCTCAAAGCGTTATTTTTGGCGCACCTTCACTCCCGCTTTTCCGCGCTATATTGTTTCAATAAAGCTAAAACGTGAAATTGTATGAATTAAAATACAAAAACTTAGTTTATTTTATTAATTTCTTTTAATTGGTCCGAGCTCTACTTACAATTGTCCTCAAATACTTTAATATTAACATTAAACGTAAAACCAATCAATAAATATGAATTAGAATACTATTCCTACAAAAAAAGACAGTTTAACGTTTCGCTAACTGGATAATGATAAAGTAAATCCAACTGTATTTCTTCCCGGAAACCTCAAAATCTATCTTGCAGACAATTGTCTTGTAACTAGATTTCAAGTTTCAGCATGAAATCTAGTTAGATATCCTGGTACATAATCTAATCAACAAGAACTTAAACTGTCTTTTTTTTCTTTGAAGAGATACTGAATTATTAATCTTACCGTGACGATTATCCAGCCACATAATGACGCCGGCCGGGAATCGACTGCGGAACCGGGGAAAGTTCGCCGATGGTTCGCTGCTTGTGTTCGACACAGCGCAAAACGGTTATCCTCTCTGCGCTCGTCGTCTTATTTTATGTTTGCTTAATCCCTCTACACTTATCAAGCAACGAAAAAAAAAAGAAGCGCAATATCACGAATCATTTTTTGGACGAGATTCGCTTGGCCAGTCAGAGCAAATTGACAAAAGCGATGAGCGCCCTGAGGATGCGTCTTTGACGCAGCTTGGTTGTCCCCATTCCATCGAAGCGTCGGCTGCCTTCTGACTTAATGTGAAAAGGACTATGCGCCGAGAAACTGAGGGAGAAGATGAAGTGCGACTGAGTGAGGACCTCAGAACGCCGTGCTCTGGTTCGAACAGGCGCGTAAAGATGGCATCAGAACCTGGAAATCTCCTGGCGCTGACATCGGCGGTCCTGATAGAAAGAGCGACGAAGAGAGCGACATAAGAGCGGATAAATAGAGACGGAAACTTAGGTGTGCTCGTTTCGCCGCGTTGAGTTGAAGCAGCTCACGCGCTTGTCAACTTTATTTTATGTCAAACGTAATTCTGGCGTTTTCTTGGATAGGCCACACAGGTGAGATTTTGGTTGACCCTTGTGCATATTAAGTTGCCCCCAGCGATATGGGCCCATCGGGACAACCAACTGGGACAACTAGGACTAGCGATGTCTGCGGGTATGGCCCGTTGTTACGAAGCGGTTCGAATGCATGACAGCTTTCCCTGTAGATTCTTATATATATACACAAAAAGTCAGCAGCTATCAAGTCTTTCTAGCCCCCTCGCGAGCAAAATGCAATATAGTTTGTTCGTCCTTCATTTGCGTGATCTTGCGTTTCATCACATTACTGAAGGGCGCAATGAAAGAAACAAAAAAAAGATAGGTTTCTTGGCGTTTGGGTGGGACGTTAAAGAATGGGACGCCACACGAAGGGGAAATGCGCGCAGGGGTGTGAGTGACGTACACAACAGGCGCAAACTTTTTCTCGTCTTCGTCGTCCACCCCGACAAAATACCGGAAAGAGGGATGTCAGCGTTTAGAGTCCAATTGTGTGGTTTTTATACTTCACACACCGCAGACAAATTCAGCGATATTTACACTTGACAGCAAACATTTTAACGAGAAAATAGTTTTGAAAACAAACTTATCCATATCAAAACCAGGTTTGTTTGTGCCGCCCAGGAATCCCCCTCTCCTTAGCTAAGTAGCTGAATCGGGAGCGCCGCATCTCAAATGCCTGACGATTTCGTCGCGTGATGCGCGAGCAGAAACTAATTAACCGGGATTTCTTAATCGTATTAAGGCCACAAAATAAAGTTTTTGTTTATTTTATTCAGTCTTCATTGACGCGCAAATAAAAAGAAATGCTGGAATGATATACAATTCAAATGTAGTTTGTGTATGATCTAACGCTTCAACGATGCTTCTGTGGTCCCGTCTTGCAGACGCCAAAGCCAACAATACAAGGTCGCGTCTTGTGGATTCCCTCACTGTCCCCTGGCTGATAGCAACAGCCTTATTGGCTCGATTGATTAGGCGGCAGACATCAGGCTATAGCTTCCTTTCTCTTCATTGTACACGTCAAACGCCCTCGGATGCGAAAGCCAAAAACCGGAAGCTAGCGTTTCGTGTTGTAAAGCGTTCGACAAGTTTAGTGGAGAAAAGGGTTGCTAGCTTTTGGTCTATTCATTAATATTTCCAACCAGAGCTCGGCGTTTTAACATCCCCGTGCGCTCTCTTTCCTCTTATCTCTCAGTTCTCAATGCATTGCGCGGGAAAACTAATAAATGATCATAAAAGAGGAATACAAAATGCACACAAAAAAGTACGGGGAACAAATGTGAGAAAATCATGCTCCTTCTTTTGAGTCAATGTTGTGGTCGTCGCTCATTTGCTATCCCCCCCCCCCCCCCCCTTTCCTTCTCCCCAACTTTGCGATTTTTTTTATACCGACAATGATTTTGATTTAGTTTTTGTGTAATCTGGTTGTCTACAGAAGCCTAAAGGGCCATAAATACGTTTTTGAACCTATTTGATGAAGATATGTTTTCCAACTCTCCAAGGACCTGGGATTATACTTAATCGTTTTACGCAGTTTTATAGAGCCTAATATTTCAAATAAAAAATAAAATGAAAGAAAGAAAAACAGGCGATCGATTTTTCCGCTATATGGCCTTCCTTAAAACGGATGGGACGTCAATAGGGAACTGTCGGTTTCAAAAGAGTTTATTAATTACTCGCCGTGAGAAGCTCGCGAGGGGCGCTTTGTTTTCCTCACTATGGGCAGTGCACGCGCTACCCATACGGTTATGTTTCAAATTCCATAGCGCACAGAATCTTGACATTGCACGTATTGGCATCAGCAAGGAAAGTTAAATTGTCTTCACTTTAAGTTGTAAAAAAAAGAATTCCACAGGCGTCGATATTCAAGCTTTTCGCCGGGAATAAGCAATATGGAGCGATTATCGGCAGCGGCATTTGGTGGTTTCAGAGCTTTGTACCGCGTTCCGACTGCAAGTAACCCCGACATTGGTCCTCTCTATGCTACCTGCGAAGCCATACCTTGCATTATTTTCCACGATTTCACACGAAGCACGGACGACCCGGAGAATCGCTGCCGTTTGTCAATAGAATGCTGTCAAAAGCATTCAAACACAACTGTATATATCTACCTTTTTTGTCAACATCGTTTATTGCCCATCTCGTTGCAATCGGCACTATCGCCTTACCAAGAACAATAAATATTCCATGCCTCTTTTACCTACTAAATGAAACACAAATCCGTGAAAGACTTAGCACAGGTGCCATCAACTTTACAAGACCAACACATCACATATGTATTACTCTGCTCTAGAAGGATTTGCGTAAAAGCGATGGAATCTTGGGCTATTGCAGGACCGTTTAGCTATTTCTTATTCTTATTTCTTATGTTCGCGAACAACACTTCAGTACGCAAGCGCAAAAAGGTCTCGGATGAAAGGCCCAATGGATGTGCAGGAAAGATCGCGGAACGCTGTGCACAGTCTGACAGAAGCTTTCCCAAATGGACGCCAAGGATTATCGGATACTGCAGCGCAAGTCTCGAACAGTTTCTAAATCTCGTTTCACGCGTGTCATGAAGAATCCCTATGCCGGCAGACAGAAATCAAATTGTATTTGTATTGCACTAATACATTCTGACGAAAAGAATGATACTCGTTGCAAATAAATAAACAAACCACTTTTTTTTCATATTTGAAACTTGTAAATAAAATCGAGTTGTCTCTGTCTGTGGTGGACTAGTTCACGCTCGCAGGTGTATGACACAGTGAGACGGAACACGAGGACAATGTACTTGGATACGATAAATATGAATAGAGATTTAAGATATTATTTTCAGATTATTACAAAAACAGCACGAACCAAAGTCACTGACAGCATGGAATAGGAGTCTTACAAGTCTTGCCGGGGAACTATACGACAGTGTTCGAAGCCTGGTGAGCGTTGCAGGGATGGCTTGGTGGGGTGTCTCAGTCCGTCTGTTGAAGTGTGGCTAGGTGGCGGCGTCTTCGTTGTCGGGTCTTGCGTGTAGCTGGAAGACTCCGTCGACCTGTCGACGGACGACCTTGCGTAAAGTTGCAAGGCACAGCCCGCCGGACTGATGCTGTCCCGCCAAGTTCCACGCCTCCTCTTCTTCGCCTTCCTTCTTTTCCCTCTCCTCAGTGAAGGCTTTCTTTCTTGCCCGCTGAAATCACCCTGCTCACCCCAAATCACCACACTGTCCCATTCGGCCAATCACCTTATAAGGCTTCATTGATGTCACCATTCACGTCATTGAAAAGCTAGTTTTTTTTGCAGTCTCGGGAGTCGCTGTTATCGGTCCCGGTTTGAGTTTTGCTTGATCTTTTTAATTCATTGATGTAGCACGAAAGCAAAACTTTGGGCAAAATTCTGGTCAATATTAGTTAGAAACAGCTGACATCTACTTTAATTATTATACTGAACTGAACTAACTTCTTTTTAATCCCTTTAAATGCACCAGATATTAAGACCATTTAGATATGCTTGTTTCGGTGTAGCTTTTTTACGTTATTTATTTTTTACACAGAATAAGCCGCCCGTGCTTTATGTTCTAAGGAGTTGATTATCTGCTTTTGCACAAATAGCAACTAGTTTAATACCTCAGAAAACATATCAGTGAATTAAATTTGCGTCTGCAAATAGTTGTTAGAGTTTTCTTAACACTACTACCACCTGCAATGCGAAAATTTCTCAAATAACTAAAGCTTACGATTAATCGGCTTCAAAGCATAGCGGTGAATCTTTGCGCGCTCTCGTTTAGCGACGTGATTCATTTATGTCACTGAAAGAGCTGGAGCTCTTCCACAACACCCAGCTGCACGCAGTTCTAGTGTGGCTCCGCCATTAGTCCCGAGACTCGCTAGCGAGCTTCCACGGGCTCTTTCTTTGGGTGATGACATTAGACCATTTTGTTGGGTACGCTTTCGTTTATTTTGTGTTTTTGAGCGCGAGCAAGCGTGTTGCCCGTCATGGGCAATAGACCGATCTCACTAAGCGTTCCACGCATGCGTGAGGCCGCCATAACTGAAGTTCAAAAGAGGCAGGCGCCCATGCACGAGGCAGCTCGTGTCGTCTCGTGCTCTCTTCGTGCAGACCTCCAGCGCGGTTGTTGCACGCGCAGAAGAACTACAGTACCCACGATGCATGGCAAGAGCGGTGGCGTACTCAAACCAGCTGGTGAGATCGGTCTATTGTCATTTTTTGGCACTGACATTTCTGCGACAGCATTTTCTGACCGGTTTTTTCTTTGTATTTTTCTCGAGAGCACGTGCTGTCGGCGTCGTGCGCTACAAAAAATGTCGGCACGCTATAGATAGCTAGAATGAGGGTACACTAAGGTGTGAATCAAATGTGAGCAAGAATCGCGTCGCGTCGCGCTCTACGCAAAGTTGTGGCCGTATGCCGTGCCGTCCCTTGTGACGACTGTTATGATTACGCTGCTTGGCGGCGCGATGCCAAGCGATGTTTGCTAAGATGTGTTTCAAGCTTAAGTCACACTAGAGCGACAAACAGAAACGAACAACACGTAAAGCACCCCCCCCCTCCCCCGATGGTACCTATGGTGGGCCTGCAGGCTCTCGGTGCTCGTGAAGCAGCTCGTGTCACAAGAAGCCAGTAAATGGTATTATCGCGTGCATGCTGAAGGCGTTTGAGGCTTGTTGGTGTCGGTTGTCTTTGCTTGTCGCTCCAGAGCACTATATGAGGTGTTTTGTTTTTGTTTCGTGTCGTTCTCAGTCACGTGAGTTCTGTATCTGGTTTGCGGGCAGAAACAATATTAAAACATGTCAATTTGGAATATGCAAGAGAATATAGGTGAGGCAGAACAAGAATGTGTGACAATCATGCATTTTTCGTAAACACATTCCAGCGGCGTGGGGAGATCAAAACGATGCTTTACCGCGTATCAGAAGTGACGGCATTCGAGATGGCTGCTCCTTTGTGAAGGAAGCGTATAGAGTGAGAGTTTGGTCGAAGAAAATACCGGGCAGAGCCAGGGTATGTGACTGACGCAGGAAGGTGGCTGAACATACTCTCTGGGCCAACCAGAAACCGAAAATAATTTCCTAGCTGTGGTAGCGAGAAACGGTTTTATTAAGAGCGTAAAAGTTAAAAGCATTAATTATTCACGATTAAAAATATGGTTTACCTAACTTTTCGAGTATGAGCACGCAAAGAGATATAAGATAAAAATGTGCCGTTCGAAACTCTGTTTAGCTCGGATGGAGTCTGACGGGAAGGAAAGCAGGTTCCCAGCCCTCAGCGCCTGGCTTACGAGTTCCAACGACCCTTCGGCTAGCCGTGCACACTTTTTAAATATTTAATATTTGTATGCATATATTCCACAATTATGTTGAAAGACCGTGCTGGAAACATCACGAGCGCCTTATTTTCAGTCACAGAGAGCTACTCCGACGCATCCATTCATTCTGTTTCTCGCAACTACCGTCAAGGTATTATTCACAGCGTCTACTTGAGCACATTTGAATTTGTGAACACGCCTTGGAACGCGCCCTGCCCACTTTGGGCCAGTGACGCCTCCTCATTTACCTCCCATACTTCCCAGTGAATGACCAAACTCTCTCTATACACGGCTCTGTGCCGCTTTATCGAGACTCCGCCAAATATGGCTTAAGTGAGACTCGGGCACAAATCAATATTTGGGAAACAACCGAGATCTCTGGTGTCGAGGTATCGGGCACACTGCAGCGGACTCATGTTTTTCATATATATATATATATATATATATATATATATATATATATATATATATATATGCAGTGAGGAATTTCGCACTTAGATTTATCTTTCTTTCACTTCTCCGTTTTGTAAGACTGAACTTATTTACACTGGAGATTTTTCCTTGTTTGTGACCGATATGTATACACCGCAGATATTCTGGTTTTAACCGAATAACTCCGATAAACATTCGTCGGTGTCAAGGCATACAAAATTGTTTTAAACCAAAAACATTCAATTCTGGAAAATGATTTGACAAGCTTGGACTATTTTTCTTGAAGCCCTCCACTTTGAGAGTTGAACTCATTAATAAATGCATACTCGGTGGTATATATCAACAAAAAAGCACCGAAACAGGTTTGTCGTTTTCACGCATAAGTAAACATCGAAACATTTTCAACCTCACTCTACTTAATGGCACGACTCTGAAATGTTGCGTTTTTCTAAAGGAAATACATATACCTTTTTCGTTTGCTTTCTTCACCTGCTACGTCGTGGAACGCAAAAAAAATATATATACACACGGACGCAGTCAACGTAAAGTTGTTGCAAACTTCTAAATCACCCTATTCCTACTTTGAGTGCACCAACGTGAATATAGAAGCATTGCGTTGAAAATTACACACATTTGATTACGCCGCAAATTGAATTTAACTTAGGGAATTCGCCGTCCGCTAAGTTGCACCGCTTATAAATGGCCGTTTTCACAGTGTCTTGGTGAGACACAACTTTGTGTAAATGGCGCTTATATACATGTATATGCAGCTTCGGCATGGTGAAACTGCCTTGAGACGCACGGAAACTTTAATTGCAATCGCGATACAGCCGGACGCGCGAGCCATTTTCACTAATGTCGAAAATTAACCAAACTATACAATTGCGATCCCCCTGGCGAACGTTCCCAATTAAAATTCGTACTTATATGGGAAATAGACTCATACAAGTCGCTCCGTTACCAAGAACTGCTGCTGCTTCTTGTAGTTTTGTTACTTTACTCTGCTTCGCTTGAAGTCCGAAGGCAGAAAACACTGCCCTCCAATGGATCCAGTCAAGCACCATCAGAAGTTGCATCATTCTCGCGCTCATCGCTTTTGTGCGTTTGCTCCCACTATGAAGCCTGGAACGCGTCTCCGACTGCTGTATTTACCATGTCAAAAAATGTGGTCCCTTCATTTTCGCACGATGATGTCACAGAAGTGTCATGCTGTCTCCGTCGCCATCGCGATCCTGGCGGCGTCCCAGCAGCGGAGCTCTGTGTGCCAGACAGCTGTTCTGCTGCCGGTCGCTCTCCAATGTGACAGCCCACGGAAGCTTCGGTAGCTACAAGTTTCGACGCCGCGACGACAGCGACATTTACGATTGCTCATTATTTTCACCCGCAATTGTATTACGAACCGCCGGAGTAGCGACATCCAATAGCATGACACTCCGGCTTCTGCGACGTCATTTTGTTGTTCAATCGGGACCCCTTTTAGTGTATGGGCAGCAGAGGACGCTAAACACACCAGTCAAAGACGCGCTCCAGCCATTCCATTAAACATCCACTTCTCCAATCATGCACCGCTAATTCCTTCCAATCCTCAGCTTTTCATCTGTAAGTTATTGATGTGACTAAAACAGCATACGCAACAATACAGCGAGCCGCTGGACAACGATATTTTGTCGCCACTTGATTGAATCCATCTAATCTACGCGTCGGCGTCGGGCGGACTTAAGGGTCATCAGAATACAGAATTCTGGCCGACTGTGTTGTTCTGCTCCTGCTCTGCGCCGATAATTGGAGAGAGGAGAAGATGAGAGCGTGCTTTGAAGTGAAAAGCCCGAGCTCCGGTACATATTATTGGTGGGTAGACCAAAAGCTAGCATCTTTTCTGTCCACAGCACTCGCTGAACGCGCAAGAACTCGCAACGCCGGCTTCCAGCGTTTGGAGTTCGTATTCCTACGCGTCTAACGGAGTACAACAGAGACAAAGGCGGCCTTTGGCTCCGCTCCACTCGAAGACGTGGTAGATTGCGTAACGCCAGCGCTCGTTGTTTAGCCCTTGCATTCAAAAGCGTTACACGAGTGCAGTGGAGACAAAGCCAATTAGCGTTCGGTCTATTCAATAATTACTTAAATCAGAGCTCGGCGTTCTGACGTCCTCTAGCCCTCTCGCCTCCTACTCTCTCTCAGTGACTCGGCGCATAGTGGCATCGCCCATGTAAATTTGCGCATTAACCATGGCCTTTTTTTGATTTCAGAGGAAGAGCTCAAGTTGTCCGAAAGCGGTAAGAAGCGGCCTAAATGTAGACACCTAGCGAAAAAGAAGGCGAGGAACCAAGTGACAGCCATTGGTTGGCCCGGAGCCTTACCTCGGCGTTCGCGATTCACGGCGGTCGAATATCTCGACGATTTTTGTGCCAAGCGTCTAGATTACAGCCCAAGATGTCTTCCTCTACTTAACCGTGCTTGACTTGCATGCGTTACGCGATCATGTTGATTCCCGCATGATGCTTTATGTGTACTGCGAGGTTTTTAGAACAAGCAAAATGAACAATACAGTTTTTTTTGCAATTTACAAAAGTTGATGCGTGAGCTGTTTTTCATGTTATGACGGACAATGTTTATTAAGGAAGTTAAACTAACTTTCTTCAGTTTACGAACCTGATCACTCAATAAATTACCCGGTAGAAGGTGCGCCACAAGAAATGTTCACTACAAAGCAGATTTTTCACACTCCTGTCCTCCTGTAATATAGCTATTTTTAAAAGTGAGTGTCTTTCAAGAATATGTCAAATACGTTTTCAAATATCAAATATGTCCACTATACTTATATTGGTAACATCGATTTGGTTCCAAATATCTTCGTCTAAGTGATTTTGTGTTATCGTCCAGAAGAATTTTAATTTCAAATTTAAAGCACTTTTTGAGCCACCGCTGCCTGCAAATTACATCAACATTTTCTAGTGCATGGACTTCAAGGATATTGACTCTCCATTTGCAATTTCTTCATGCTTTCTTAAAAGGCAACTGCAAATCAGTGGAATGTTTTTCACGCTATACAATATTTACTGGCACTAGTGTGACACAAGTATACTGCGTGCGACGCCATTTTCCGAAAAAACCTATTTGTTGCTGAGTAATTTCGAGTTTAAAAGCGAGCGTTTTGTTATAATTTCTCCTTCGCAAAATTTGATGAATTAGTCTGAAGGTTACATAGTCCTCATACTCTCCAAGTGACGAAATTTGAATGCCACTCATAGAGTGAACTTGAGAATTTAATGATCACTGGATTTGGGCTTGTGTGAATCTATAGCTCGACACAAATTCGCGTAGTTGCTCGGGTCGTATTGCTTCAATGACGACAATAGCTGAACTTTTACAATGATAATGCAGTGAGTGCGCAGGCGAGCTGATGGTTGTTAAAGACGCCCTTCCACAAGAGTGTAACGGAATGCACTAAAAAGCATCGAAAAAAGTCTATTCCGTGTGATAATGGAGTGGTATATGAAATCCCCCTGGATTGTGGCTTTAAGTATGTAGGGCAGACGTCAAGGTGTATAAATGACAGATTGACTGAACACAAAAGAAATGTCAAAACCAACGTGGCCAATTTTGAAACAGCGAAATATGTTCAAGAATGTAATAATTGTATACCATGCTGGTCCGAAACTAAGATAATACACAGGGAGTTAAACGACATCAAAAGGGTTAGTAAAAGAAACAATAAGAATAAAATCAATGTGAAACTGCATTAGTCAGGTGTCGTTACAGCTTAGCAGCAGTACAAAGACATTCTAGCGGATTTAAGAGTTTAGTAAAGTGGTTGTTGAATGTGAAAGGATATAAGTGGTTTTCTCTTTCATGTCTTCCGGTGGGATCAGGTGGATTGGTATCTTTTGTTGCCAGGATGCTTTGGGACTGTGGGCCGGAGAGTAGGGGGAGGGTGTGTTATGTACGCGAAGGTTCAGTTAATTGTCTTCCGGGAGAGGGGAGCTAGGGTGTGTTGCTTTGTGGAAAATGGCAAGATTGTTCAAGGTCGTTTGACAATTGTGGTGGAAAGGGATGATATTTTTGTTGTCTTTGGCTTTGGAGGTCGAGAAGGTCGAGAAAATTCTGTGGTGAAGTTCGTGGAGTGTATATAAGAGGGTGACCAAATAAACTTGTCTTCAGCTGTGTTAGAGACGTGTCCTCGACTGTTCATTCTTCTTCTACTTTGAAACTTTCCCTCTTTTCCTGCCTCAGTCTCGGGCGAAGAACAAAATGGTGAACTCTTACAATTTCCTGAACTTAGCTTCTGTCATATGCTTCACCGATCCCACAGCCTGGCTATGATTAACGGTGGCGGCAGATAGGAGGCTCCAGGTTATGTCGTCGCTTGTTCTTGCTACGAGTTCAGGGAGAAAAAAGTGCTCGTTTTATTGTTCACCTTTTTCAACTCTTTTTTTTTCGTACAAGAAAAAAAACTAACCCGTATTTGATAGGTAGCAGACATCTGGGCTTCATTCTAAGTAGTAATATGCAGCGTAAAAAAATGTTTCATCATATTTTATTGGTTTAAATAGACAGTTACTACAACTGTCCATATTTTTGCAGTTTCTCAGTCTCTAACGAAAATTAAGAGATCAGAGTCTGAGAGAGAGTGATCACTTACTTTAAATCCACAGCAGTCAATCTGAGTAAAAACGACCGTGAATGTCTTTCGTACGCCCGACTTTCAGCACGTACTCCATCCCATCTGTCTTGCTTTGGAATTTCGCGAGTGCTCCAACTGCACCAGGCAACGAAGAGTTTTCGAAAGAATAAAGCTCGCCCTGGAAGCATGACAACCAAGAGTTCGTTTTTGTCATTCTCATATTTTTTTACTGTAGTCGATGGCGGGGCTAAGAACCAGGGAGGTGCTCAGTCTGAGCTTTCTGCTGTCGATAACACTTTGCGGCAGGTGCAGCAAAACCCCGCACGATGAAAATGGACGCATGGTTGAGGTAGATCATCTAAAGCATGAGCCCTTAATCTTTCACCGACTATAGTTAATCAGTATATATTGTAAGTTAGATTGTCGGTTTTCAGAGTTTATTCCTTGTGAAATTCAAAGAGTTTCTTCAGACTTCATTTTCGGCTAAACATTTTGAGCTTATTGGAGTTCGTTTTTGTTTGATTCCCAATTCTATGAAATCCAATGTTTATGCGAGTGTCTTCTCAAATGGTAAATTTAAAAATCAAAATCAAATGAATTTTAAGCACCATGGCCAAGTGTCCTGAAAAAAATTTGACGAGTTAAATGGCGAGCGCCCCAGGCAGCACAAGATATTGTGCCAACATTGGTCGCAGCATGGTTAAGGTGGCCCCATATGGGCCCAGCTTGACCAGTCTAGAGCCAGCATTCATGATGCTGGCACTGAACTGGCTACATCACGGCAACATTGGCCGTTTCTGCCAGCTTCCAACCAATATCGCGACATCCCGGCTACATGACGGCAACATTGGCCGTTTCTGCCAGCTTCCAAAAGATATTGCTGCATCCCGGCTACATGACGGCTACATGACGGCAACATTGGCCGTTTCTGCCAGCTTCCAAAAGATATTGCTGCATCCCGGCTACATGACGGCAACATTGGCCGTTTCTGCCAGCTTCCAAAAGATATTGCTGCATCCCGGCTACATGACGGCTACATGTCGGCAACATTGGCCGTTTCTGCCAGCTTCCAAAAGATATTGCTGCATCCCGGCTACATGACGGCTACATCACGGCAACATTTGCCGTTTCTGCTAGCTTTTAAAAGATATTGCTGCATCCCGGCAACATGACGGCTACATCACGGCAACATTTGCCGTTTCTGCCAGCTTCCAAACGATATTGCTGCATCCCGGCTACATGACGGCAACATTTGCCGTTTCTGCAGCCACCTTCTAAACGATATTGCTGAAAATATACGAAGTTCTATCCTCGGTATAATTAAAGGGCATGGGCGTACCAACCGGGGGGCAAGGGGGCGCTTGCCCCCATCCCCCAGTTCTCAGAGTGGGGGGGGGGGGGGTAAGGAATATGTTTTGCCCCCCCCCTGAAACAGCCGCCACTGGGCAGGGCAAACACTAACCGGCGGCGCCCAAGGTATACCAAGGGCACAAAAACAACTTGGTACGCCGCTGTTAAAGGGTATATCGGGCTCTGTTTTGCAACACCGAATGACGGCACTGCACCAGCCAAATCGCGGCAACATCGCCGGGATGCTTCCATGTTCTAGCAATATTTAGACACAGAAGCTTTTTTGCCTATAAAACCTTAACCATCACACTTTAAACCCTTAATTGATTGATGTTTCTTTCACCTCTGAGCGCAGCTCTTAGGCGCCCGTTTCTGGGTTGAGCGGCGTCGCCGTCGGCGTAATAGTAAAGCGTCGGCGTAACGCTTTTTCGTGACGCGCCATGAAAAAGCGTTACGAAAATCGTTACGTGACGCCGACGCGTCACGAAAAAGCGTTACGCTGACGCGTTACGCGACGCCGAAGCGTCACGATAAAGCGTTACGCGTACGAGAAAGCGTTACGCGACACGGACGCGTCACGAAAAAGCGTTACGCCGACGCGTCATGAAAAAGCGTTACGCGACGCCGACGTGTCACAAAAAAACGTTACGCCGACGTGTTATGGTTACGCCGATGGCGACGCCGATGCGTCCCGAAAAGCGTTACGCCGACGCGTCACGAAACATCGTTACGCTGACGCGTAACGGTTACGGCGACGGCGACCGTAACGCTAGCCGTAACGCGTCATTGTGACGCGTCGCTGTCGGCGTAACCGCACGGCGCATCATGAGAAACGTGCCATAATGCACCGCGGTGAAGCGCGCGTTGGATTATGGGACGTCTCCCATAATGCACCAAGTGGGAGGGAGGAGGAGGAGGAGGAGGGACGAGGAGGAGAAAGAGGCAGGAGGAAGAGGGCTTTCCCCTGAAAGCTCCCCCGCCTCCCCTCTACCTACGTCACTGGTGTATTGTCGGCTGTACGGGATCTTGAAAATCTCAAAACAACCCGCTTTTACTAAGCCGCGCAACACGACCAAAATTTCTGACCAAGAAAAAAAAATACAAATAATTTTTAAGCAAAAATTAAAAACTTAAAACAAATATCCAATGATTAATTAAGCAATTGCATGTCCTCACAAATAAAAAAAAATCAACTTAAATTAAGACGTCGAACACCCTGTTTTTTTTTTTTTCTTTTTTGTTTTTTTTGCACATAAGTTGATGTAGATTTCAATCAGCAAACAAAGGTTATCATGGAACGTATAACAGGAGAAGAGGCTGGGAGATTATGTCTGCTCTCCCCAAAAATTGTCTTCAAACTGCGTTGAGAACACGATAACTCCATTAATAGGTCTGTTCGATTCGCCTGAACTGGCTGAACTAGTTCAGCAGTGCAGGAACTGGTACATTAGATTCAACCGGAAGTTGCACGGCCGCTGCACTGGCGCGTTCGATTTATCCCAGTTCTGAATGAGTTCAGACCCAGTTCCTCAAAATCTTGCACCGGCTTCGGAGTCAGTTCAGCGTCCGTGCAGAAGCAGACGGCGATAGCAGACGACACCCCTCGTTTGTCTCTGCTCGCGGTGCCATTTTTCGGAGCTCTTGCTCAAATATCTGCGATGTTTAACAATAACGCCGATACGAATGTTGCATTTCCTCTCATTTATGATAATAACGTACCCGCGGTGGACGCGGAATTGAGGTCGTAGCCGAGGGTAGGATATTGATTGATTATGATATTCTGAAAGCGTTTTAGGCACCTACCCGCGTAGGTTTGGCTCCCTGTGGTAAGTGTTGAAATATTGGCTCACGTAAATTGTTTCCTTTTGATGCTATGTGGGGATCCATAGCGTTAATATTCTTTCTTACAGACACGGGAAAGGTATCGCACTCTTGATAGTCCCCGCCTTCAGTTGCTCTTG
This sequence comes from Ixodes ricinus, assembly GCA_037355805.1. Taxonomy (NCBI): domain Eukaryota; kingdom Metazoa; phylum Arthropoda; class Arachnida; order Ixodida; family Ixodidae; genus Ixodes; species Ixodes ricinus. Next base: position 11,804 of record JAZHYW010013787.1, on the reverse strand, counting down.
AATGCATACTGACGACTCCGATACATCGCAGAGGTCTGGGAGTTAGTACATCGGCCCTCGCATGCCCCGTAGCTGAGCATAATACTGCATGCTTTGTCCACTGGTATCTGGGGACGTTCACTAACGGGCCTGGGAAAAACGCCGAGAATCGGCATTGGCTTGGTAGTTCCACGCAGGTCTTTCTTGAGAATCAGAATAAACGCTTCAGCTTGACGCCAAAGTTACGGTCGATAACTGTCTTGGCCAAAACGCTATCGTCAGGCTTTCGTCTTCGAGGTGACCGCTGCCGACCGCGCGCTGCCGCCAGTGACTCCCGACGCAAAATCATCCTGATGCCGCGAACCTACCGTCGAAATGCGAAACTCGAGAAACTTGGAACGAATCTACTATTGCTAAATGAATGTGAAGGACACGAACGCTTATGGAAACGACAGGAACCGACCGGCCGTTAAAAATGCAGACAGAAACACATTTCGTGCAGAAAACGTTTTTAGTACACTCGAATAAAAAATATTCACAGAAACGATTCCGTTATTATACTTTAAAACTAAGGAAACATGAATGGTCTCATCAAAGCGCGACTAATTAAATGTAGCACACAATTTGGCGTTGGGAAACAAGAGCCAACAGATGCAGACGACACCCTGCGCTTCCGCTCGGAAAGCCGATCACAGCGCCAGTCCTAGCCCGGCGGCTGCAGTGATTCTGCGCCGCCGCTGCACGACTCCTGCACTCGTCTGAACTCGGACAAAACTAGTTCAGAACTTTCTGGCCGAATCGAACAGACCTAATGATTATGGTAGTGACACCGGCTACCGAAATATAAACTGCAATAGAGTTGGGTCGAAACCGAAACTATATGTACGGTGGAAAAGCGTCGAAAAATACACGAACAGAGAGAAAGACAGCAGGACAGGGCGCACTCTCAACTAAAGTTTATTTGAAAAGTACACACATATATACCCGGCAGGCATACATATCGTCACTCATCTAAGACCAGTCCCCGTTTCAAAACTCATATTTATGGCTAGTCGTATTCCAATCCTTTGCTTCGTTCCAATCCAAAGCCACAACTAGCTTCCGGATTCTTGCCGTCCGTGCCACTGTTTCCGTGCAGACAAAGGCATCTCTCAACGTGCGTTGGTGAGGTCCTACTTCAGGTAAGTTTTGCCAATTTCATATTCATAGCGCATTCCCGAAGTGTATCTACATATGCTGGGCGATCTTCCGAACACCGTAGCTCACGTTGCCACCGTAATTCAGATGATATTTAACTTTTTTCGACGCTTGAGCGGTCTCCGCGATTTCGTGTCGCTGGCCCGAAGCGGCGTCGCGTAAACGATCGCTATCACTTCTCGAGGCTGTTCGTTTAAACCTTGCGTAAATGCTAGCTGCTATCTTGAAAATCCCGTGAATGTTCTGCGATACCGGAGCTCTGCAGGGACGCTGATCAGATTGTTTCGAAAGTTCGCGTTGCTGTCGGCCGCGTTAAACTGATCTGTGCTGTCAAATGCTTAGATACGGATCTTAGCGCCTTGGATATGTTGGGGACGGCGACATGCGTGAAGAATTGGATGGTTTTTACTTTGACCTGTCGTCTCGTCCTTTCTCACGCTAGCGACAGCGTATCTCTCGGTCAGCGCGCTCAGGCTTTTTGCGCCCGCCGCGTCCAGCGGGATGGCGCGGTTTGGGCGCTGGCGTTTAGCGGGTTGCAGCGGGTTGTTAGAACACGCTCCTAGCTGGGCGTCGTAGCGCTCGCGTACGGCGTTTGCTCCGCGCCGGTCTGCCGTGCGTGTAGTCGGTGGTGAGGCGCGCGGGCCTAGAGTTGCTTAAAAGTGTTGACAGGAGCCTGTTAAGCTCGTCCCCGTTGTTTTCTCCCTTACGCGCCCCTGCATATATGTCTAGCCTTGTGAGCCACCCAGAGTACTACTACTGTCGCTAATAAATATTATTATTGTTTGCCTTAGTGGCGTTTTAATTTACCCCGGTCATATTCGTGACTTCTAGAACCCGGGGTGCACACATAGTTTACATGGCTGAGGAAGGAGCAGTGGCGTCACTAGGGTCAGCGGCACCCGGGGCGGTGGCCCGCGGCTACACCCCTCCGTTTGTTGCCCCCCCCCCCCTTGTGACGCCACTGGGAAAGAGGTTAAATGATTTGATTAAAATGCTCTGATCTGGTATAGAATGTGTATTGGTACGAAGGTTGCAGTGGAAAATCGCACACCTGGCAGGTGCTCTCGCTTATATAGTGGAGAGTTTGCAATGGAAACTCGCACACCTGCCAGGCACTCTCGCTTTTACAGTGAAGACACATTCAAATCAAGGAGATCCAGCTGTGAGATCCAGCTTTTGAATACTTGAGGTTCTGTTAAAGTTGAAGGGAGTCTCTTACAACATTTTTGGAACCATGTCCAAGACCCAATGCTGGGTACAATTTTAGTCTAAAGGCTGGTCCACACTGTTGCTACCGGCTAGGACTGAGTCCGACAAAACCAGTCTTTAAGGCTCTTGTGACAGGTTATGACCATGCTGCGCAGCAGCAATGTTAGTCGTAAGCAACTTAAAACACTGTTTTGTTCAACTTGGTCATAGTCGGTTGCAACAGCGTGAACCAGCTTTAAAACCTCTTAGGTACATGGAATCAACAGTAGCTTCAGGATAAACTTGTGCATTGTACTACCTTAAAGTATTTTGACCACATCTCCGGTGTTGATTTTTTATTTGTATCCCAGCACTACAGAACACGTCAAAAGGCTTGTTGATTGCTGTGCATGTGCCTATCAAGCGAGCTGTGCTATTTCTAGGTGGTGTTTAATTTGTTTTGTAGTTCCCGGGATTTTTTAAGGTATCAGTAGGTATCTAAGTTCCACATGCACACTGTTCTTAATACAATTACTTCATGCAGAAGTTAATTTTTCTTATTTGGTTGAGTTTAATGGTGGTGTCATCATGGTCTTTGCACTGTCGACGACAAGAGAAGCGTAATGTTGCACTTGTTCTTTTGTTGATCTGTGAAGCAAGTTATGGTTTCTTTTTTGTTCCAGAATGCCAGTCGGAGTCTTATTCATGATGTTGCAGGAAGTCTCTGTGATGACGAAAAAACTGCAGGTGACTAGAAGGTGCCGATGAGCTACCAGTCCGTATAGCAGCTATCAGCTCGGCAAGGGCCTGCAGGCGTATCGACCCCACCCGTTTCTCTACTGCCATTCAAGACAGGGTGTTTTGTAAAAGGTGAAACAGGGCCCATGCACTGCTTCCGTAGGGTCCCGCTGGATTTATTTGACATTTTGTTTTTTCCAAACAAACAACAACATTACAAACTGTAATATACCAAACAAACGCCCACTCTAAATTGGAGATAATCATTGAGAGCTGGGTGATGGGCACTTGGTAGGTACGATAGTTGGTAGGTGTCCATGATCAGGTGGTGTCTTGCGTGGTCTGACCACGGAATTACGAATAGCTGCTGTTTGAGGAGCTAGTTAATTGCGCAAACACACACAAAAAAAATGTAAATGTTTTTTTTTTTTTTTTTACAAAGAAGCATTTTAAAAAGTGCTTGATTAGCATTGGCTTGCATTTGTTACTAAAGCCTTCAATGAGTTAGAACAAAACAGCAACCTGTTTTTCTTAGACAACTTTCTGTGGCTATAAAAAGAAAGCTAGGGAGGGGGGGAGGCAGGCAGTGCTAATGGCTCTGTGTTAGCGCACCAGATAGTTCTGAACTTCTTTTGGTCTCGGTTTCAGTTTGAGTTTTGGCGTGTCAACCACGCAGTTGCTAGAGTGCATCTTTTTTGTACGAGGATTGCAGTTGCGGGAGTTGAATTGGGATTGCCAAGCATGCAGGCACATTCACATCTCTTTATTTTCGGGTTACCCTGCAGTGCCCGAAGGCATTGTTGCAGGGGGGGAGGGAGGTATATAGTCACTCGTGAGGGTAGAAATACACCCGTGCATATGTACGAAGAAAAAAACAAGAAACACAGGTAGACAAACTCAAAAACAAAATCGAGCCCAGAATAAGATAAAAGCCACATTGGTTGCTCACATTCTAGGTACCTGCCAACGTTCACGTTTTTGGATGTAAGCCAACACTTTGACTGAAGCACTTAGTCAGAGTTACAAGGTATATTTTACCATGGTCAATCTCCTAAACTTTTAGTTGTCTTGCAACTGATGCAGAGGGGCAGCGTCGATTCAGGAAATGCCGCAAATTTCATCACGTAGACAAGCGTCGAAAAAATAGACAGGAACAAGAAGTTTACGTAAACACTGGCGAACTCGCAACTCACATTTAATGAAAAAACACTCTTATATAGCCGTGAAAAACGTCAGTCATTACTACAACCGGTGTAGCCTTCTATTAAGAAATTCATATTCTTTTGCTGATAAGGTTATTGATCTGTCACTTGTACACCTGGTGACTTTGGCTTTAATCTCAAATGCCTCGTGTAGCTCTCTAGATACTTTATCTGGGGTTCTGGCCAAAAATTTTCTGTCGTCAAATGACTGGGAGCAAAGGCAGCGGCTGCAGTGCCTTGCCAGATGTCCTGATGGGGGTTGGTCGTGTTGCCGCGTCATGTTCGCGGGTGCAATCGTTAAAACATTGACCTGTCTGACCAATGTATAGAACCGTATGTCATTGGGATTTTGTACACAACTCCGGTCATGCATTCTGTGCATTTTTTTGTGTTTTGTTTTGCATTTGTCTTTTGAAGGGCAAAGTTGGTGGCTGCAGCGGCCATGCACTGCAGCCGCTGCCCTTGCTCCCGTCGTTCGATGACACCAAATTTATCGCCAGATCCCCAGATAAAGTATCTAGAAAACTACACGAGGCATTTCAGATGGAAGCCAAAGGCACGAAATGTACAACTGACACATCCATAACCTTATCGGCAAAAGAATATGAATTTCTCGATAGAGGGCTACACCGGTTGTAGTCATGACTGACGTTTTTCACGGCTATTTAAGCGATTTTTTTTCAATAAATGTTAGTTGCAAGTGCGCCAGTGTTTACGTCAACTTCTTGAACCTGTCTATTTTTTCGGCGCTTGTCACGATCATGAACCAACTGGCCCGAATTGCAACATCAACGAAATTCATCAGCACTGCAGTGTTTTGAGGTCATTCATACGTCTTCTGGTGCTGAAAAATTATCGTACGGGCATGATTTACCAAATTAGAAGCACGCACACGCCATGGCGCGAAGTCAGATTTCATTTGGATTCTATTCAGTTACGTCTGGCTCTAGGGGGGTCGGTGGCGCACCACAACTCGGAACACGTGTAGCTAAAGATTATGCTGCAGAAACCAGAGGTCCTGGGCATTATCCCCACCCCTGCTCGCTAATCAACCGGTATACGGAAACAACTGGGAGTCCCGGTTCCCACTGTCCCACTTGTCGTATATGTTGCACACCACATGCTCAGTTGGTTTTGACATTTATTGGTTGCCGAACTCTGTAAAAATCCTACATGGCAAAAAAAGGGCGAGCTCACAGAGTGTACCGACAATACACAACACCGATAATGCCCAAGATGCTTATGATAAAGATGCCAGCTTTGTTTTGCAGGGAACTAGAAAACCTATGGCAAACGTAAACCAAGAAAACACAAAAGAGCTAAAAAGGAAATACTCTAAGTTTGCTACATCCTGGCTAATGTTATGCTAACATTTTAAAATCCAAGCTAAGCGGAACTATTTTATATATTTTTTAATTGGTTAAGTTACACCCAGGAAATTATTATGGTTGAACTATATTCAGCTCTGCAGTGAAGCGGCGTGCTTTGGCTCTCTGGCTTGGCTCCATTGCCACGGAAAGTTGTTTCTTCATATATCACTTTCTGGCTCTTTCGATTCTCTACCCCTCATCCTCCTCTCCTGTTTCGCCACTCTAAAAATTTTATCCCCATGCTCTCTGTTAATCGTGGAGATAACCGCCCATGGCGACAGGGCGCATGGTGTCTCCTACATATATTTTTTTTAGCTTGCTTAAAATAGGGGAGTAGGCATTTAATATCTCTTTTGATGAGTTGAAATGTTTCAAAAGTGGGGGTTGAGCGCTTACTCCGACACTGGTGCACGTTTGGTGTTTTACGGTAGTTTTATGGTGTTGTGTGTTACCACTGGGTGTCCCAAGGAGCGGCCAGGCTCTTGAAATCTACTACAAAATTCGGTTTCTTAACCTATCCGCTACGACTTTGTGCAGCGTTGCCCACAGATGCTGCATTTTTCTTGTAAAATTTGCAAACACCGAAGTTACCGGAGAAAAGGTTAAGAAGGAAAAAGGCTTAGCTCCTATGGAAACGCAGCAAAGCCACCGGTCTTCAAACAATACTGCGCCGTTTTGCACGGGAGACAAGAGATGGCGTAAGCGGTCGCGATGCCAACTGCCGCCAACGAACGAGCGTCCGGCACCGAGAGCCGGCGTCTTTAGCAGACAATCTTTTCGACTCAAAAGCGGCACGAGCTTTTCTGATATCAGTTGCCAATGCTTTATTTTATCATCCTTACTAATAAAACAGTGAATGGAGACATAATCGATTAAAAAAATGGTTTGTCGGGTTATTTTAACTTATTTTAGTGGTACTTATGTCGTCTGCTTTGCAGTTCCTTCTTGTTACCGCGCTTGTTTTTGTTTCTGCGACTGTCGCTGCCTGCGGAACGTGCGCCGCTTTTGAGTTGAAAAGATAGTCTGCTAAAAACGCCGGCTCTCGGCGCCGGATGCTCGTTCGTTGGCGCAGTTGGCATCGCTACCGCTTTCGCCATCTCTTGTCTCCCGTGCGAAACGGCGCCGTATTGTTTGAAGACCTTTGGCTTTGCCGTATTTCCATAGGAGTTAAGCCTTCCTCTTTCCTATGTTTTCCTCAGGTAAGTTCGCTCTTTGCAAATTTTACAAAAAGAAATGCACCATCTGTGGGCAACGCTGCACAAAGTCGTAGTGCAATAGGTTAAGAAACTGAATTTTGCAGTCGATTTGAAGACCCTGGCTGCTCCTTGATGCACCCAGTAGCTACCGCATATGTGAACAGGTGATTCATGCAGTTGTTAATGACCGTTGGTACCCAAGTCAACCTCGTGCAGGGTGTCTATGAACTGAAAAAAACGGTAATGTTGAGAAAGTTGGCGATTCGAAGTCTGAAGATTTCCACCCTAATCACCATCGATCAGGGAAATTCAGCCTTCTTTTGTCTGAATGTCTGCAAAAGACACGTGTGGTGTGACACATAAACCTTTCTACTCAGGAACTCAGCCAGCCTGCCTATGTAAATCTCTGCTTGGAAACTAGAGTCTGGGGAGAATCCAGAGATACAATTTCTTCTCGAAATGTATGAAAAAGACAAACTTCTATACTCTAAATGGACTGCTGCTGCTTATGGCAGCTTTGTGGAATGGTTTCATAGTGCGAGAGCTTGTCTCCATACCTACCCCAGTTGCTCCTGAATGGACTTTCCATGGGATTTTTTTACAGGTTGTGAACATCATGGCTGTTGAGGTAGTTTCTGCTGCGGGGTAGAGAGTATCCCTCAGCTTGACAGTCCACAGAAGCTTTAGCAGCCAGGATTTTGTATGTTGCGAGAGCAATGACGCTTGCCTTTAGCTCATATTTTTTGCCAGAAGTTGTACAACCGACCGCCAGGGTTGTCTCATCCGACAGCAGGACATGCCGGCTACTGTGGCATCATTTATTGTTGTCGCTTAGAGACCACTTTTAATGCATGGGTGGTATAGAATGCTAAGGAATGCAGAGGCGCATTCCAGACACCATACCGTAGCATCTGCTGCTGGGATGTTCTGATTGGTTCTCATTGCAGTCATCACAATTTCCAGATAATGTTTCTTTTCTTCAGTGGGAGCTCATGAAGGTGGCACTGTGCACAGAGGGACAGAGTGGCTGACAGTGAGCTGCCCAAGACAAGCTGCTGGCTCTCGTGACCATCTCCGAAAGCCTCTGGATGGGCTAATTGACAGACGTGCCTGGACATTTATAAATGGTAAACACAATCTAGACTACCTTTGAATTACGCCTTGGTCTAACGGCTGTAGCTAGGATACCGTGTTTGGCTGCTAGAATTGAACTGGATATGCTAAGCGGCTCATGTCGCCAAGTAGGGACACGCTGGAACGCTTATCCGCAAACTCCGCTTCCCAGTCCATGAGCCACCAAAGGCCCAGCCAAAGAGATCCCGACTCAAGTCAAAGTTTTCTGTTAATCTTGTTACTAGCAGCGTCGTAATCGTTAGTTAAAATTTAAAATAACGGAGATAAACACTAGCAAAAGTGACATCATCAGCAGGCTCCGATAACCCTTGCTCACCAATAGGCTGACTTTGGGATGCCAACAGTGATGTCACGAAGCTTTGGACAGGTTACAGGTGGAAGAAAGGCTCAATGCATGCCCTGCTATAATCGCTGCACATATTTTTCAAAATAAATGCAGTTTACGTTGACTTTTGCCCAAGTTTAGTGCGATTACTGAATTAACGAGCCAAAATGCTATGGAAGTCTGGTTCTAACTCAGATTTCTTGCAAAGTGCTTCAGGTTCTCTTTAATGCTAGTTTGACTTATTTGCAAAAGCCTGTGCCAGTGCACAAACTAGAGCATATATATTGCTGTACTATTTTACATTTAATGCACTGCCAAAGGAAAAGGTTCAGATATCATTAAGCCCAAGAAGTTAAACCCTTAATTTGAATATGACATACAGTAGACTCATTAATTTAAACTCCAGGAAGTCACGAATTTTGTGTAAAATTGAAAGCTCGAATTATCAGAAGTTCATCTAAATATGTTGCAAGATAAATTATGATTTTCTATATGGATGGCTACACATACAAAACAGATATTTCATGATTTCCTCTGCACAGGCCCATTAATCATAAGCTGGTATGCCATTCATGAAACATTGGTAAAATTTATGACACAAGTTTATTTAACCGTGAAAAATGTTGTTTATCGGGGACTGTTTAGACAGCACATGACACCTCGAAACAAAATTAAGTTTGTTCAACCAGCAAAAGAGTTGTCTATTAGGGACTGTCAAGCAGGGACCCATGAGTAATGGAAACGGACATTGTGCTGCAGTTTCCATAGCAACTTGCGTGAACACTGCGATATAAAGCCATGCCGCCACATCACAGCATCCATGCAAATTGATACGGAAACTGCTGCGCGGCGCCCGTTTTTGCCGCTCATGTGTCCTCTGCTTCAGAGACGTATATAGAGATAGTTTAACCATTCATTAGGATGTATAGAAGGCAAATGAGGAGGCGCTTTTGGCTTAAGGTGGGCTGGGCGTGTTCCAGAGTGTTTTCACAAATTCGTATGTGGCCAACCAGCAGCCGTGCATAATATCCTGGCAGGGTTGTGAGAAACAAAATTAATAAGCTCGTCGGAGTAACTCGGTGACTGGGGTGCAGTGATGTTTTGATCGCGGTCATGCAAAATCACGGTAGAAGATATAGAAAATATAAAAAGCGTGCGCGACCAGCTGAACGATTGACGTAATCCGCACACCAGGCGTCGAAGCGGTCAGACTCCATTTGAGCAAAACAGAAATCAAGCGGCACATTCGTTTCTTACATCTTGCATAGCCATAATCGAAACATTGCATGTTCCATATTTTCAACCATGGAGAGTTACTACATTTAACTCTTATGCACTTATCAAAACCGTTTCTCGCTACCATGGCTAAGGGATTATTTTCAGCTTCTGGTTGGCCAAGAGAGATTGTCGAGCCCTCTATCTGTATCTGATGCAGGCCTTGGCTCTGCTTGCTCCTTTCATATACTAAGATCTATATGTACGGCTCTGCTCTGCTCTAGCCCTGTTGAGTGCGCTTCTTACTGAGCACCAGTGCACCACAGGAAAGCAACACCTGTGAAAGCAAGCTCGACAGGTGCTGCTTCTCCGCAGTGCACCGGTGCTCGGAAAGAAGTGCGCTCAACAGGGCTGCGAGAACAAAAATTATGAATTACACGAAAACGTCGTTCAAATTAAGCGGCTTATGAATACATTGAAAACGTAGTGGGACAACCCAAGTTTTGAAATTTGTTTGACTTAACCAGAGGTATTAAATCTCCGAGTTTGAATTATCGTGAGCCTACTGTATACTCTAAAGGAGATATGGCTCACTTGAATGTGCTTAATATCACTAAATGGTTATGCAAATTTTAATTTGCTAGTTTTATTTCTCAAGCACTTGTTGTGTTGGGTATTCAAATGAATGAAAATTTTTACTTTGGTTCAATTTATGGGAGGTTTGTTTAATATACCATGTGCTGTAGAAAGGTGGGGAGCTGGGCTAGGTAGTAAACACGTTGCTAGCTGATGTTAACCATGTAAGTCATATACAGTTTGTTGTGATTGTGTATTGATTTCGAATCCTCTTTTGCTTTTTGTTTCAGGCTGCCATTACCTGCACCATGAAGATATCGAAGAGGTCTTCAATTGAAGGACAACTATAAGCACAAGCATGGAGGGGCATCTAGACGGCAAGCACAAGGACAACTGTAATGTAAAATTTCTCCCAACTTAAAGCAAGGCATGCCTTCTTCCAATAAAGGCATTGTGGCGAAACTTCTTAATTGGTTCATTTGTTCAGCTGTCATCTCTACGAACAGCTGATCTCACACAAACAAAATCCTGGCAATGAGTAGTAGAGGTTCTGTGCTCTTTTTCTTGTTGAACTCTTGTTTTGTCTAAGGATAAAAAATTATACAAGTTAATATATTGAATGATGGAGCTATGAACTCTCCATACCAATTCGTACCCCAAACGCTTCATGTGACTTCGGCTTGCTTGAACATGAAAGCTGTTCGCACTAAATAACGGAGCACTAGACCTTTCTGTCTTCTTGAAGCCCGTAGCTATGAGCCATCCGCACCAATCCTGCACCTCCAATACGTCAGGTGACACCCCTGGCAGAGGTAAAGCCCTTCCAGGGGAGTCCACTGATGTATCGGAGGTGCGGGTGGTACGGATGGCTCGTAACTTTAGCCTTATACAAGGCCGAAAGGTATAGTGCTTCGTTATTTAGTGCCGACAGCTTTCATAATTCCTACGGATAGCCCTCCATACTGGGCTACAGATATTCCGTCATTTTACGAAATTATATGCCTTGTTTTTTCAGACGATCCAGTTTCTAGATTACGGGAAACCTTGCCGGCAATATAAAACCAGCAACTTATACCAATAAAATGGGAAAACAGATAACTGTCCGTAAAGTGAAATACAGACGTTCCGTCGTTTTACAAAATTATATGCCTTGTTTTTAACAGACGGTTCAGTTTCTAGATTACGGGAAACCATGCTGGCACTATGGAACCCGCAACTTTTACCCATAAAATGGAGTGGAAATTTTTGCAGTGGCTCCCATACCACTTGTCCAAGTCGAAGATGGTCAGACATCTCCGATTCCCTTTAAAATGAAGCGTCCGTTTCCATTGAAAATAAAAAGTTGAACATTTGATGTCATAGTCATTCGCATTCTTACGTATTTCAACAATAGACATTTAAATCCCTAAATGGTTGAACGATAACAGCCACACAACATTTTGAAAGACGGCTGTAAAACGGTTTCGAAAGACGGGCGAAAAACGGTTGATGATATTGGCCGGAAAACGGTTGACGATATCGGTCACAAAACGGTTGGCGATATCGGTCTCAAAACTTTCCCCGTGATCGGTTGAAGTTATTGGACCGATCTGGCGCCGGGTTGCAAAACATTATGGGACCGTTATTTCTTAAAACTTTGACCGATATTTGTCCAATATTTGTCCAATATTTTCGTGCTGCCTGG
>JAZHYW010013783.1:0-22359 GCA_037355805.1 Ixodes ricinus | reverse complement strand
AAATAGAATCTCAAGTCGTTTTTTGAGCTACCTAAACAAATTGCATTTTCTGACTACCCGGACTTCAGTCGTCACGGTATGCTATTTATTTTCTCCAAATTCAAAATAGCAATCGAGAAAACCGTAAATAAAGTTGATGCTGAAACCAGCATTCAAATTTTCGCGTGCTCTTCATTGGTGTGACGTCACACATGGTAGACTTTCAGGTCGTGCATGTAGTCTTAAAGGGGCCCTGCAATGGCTTTTTTACTAATTTTTTATTTGCACCAAACCTGAGCGCACTGAACGTAGTAACTTAATGACACTTTTCTTTTCTCGAATTTCGATTTATTTTAGAAGTTATAGACAAATTAAAATTACAAAAACAAGCAAAAAAATAACCTCCTTCATGACGTCCTTGGTTGCTTGAGTGGCCGTGAACTAGACGAGGGATGGTGAGCTGAGCGAGCGCTCACGGCTGCGCTTTTTAATTTTCGTAATGTTTAACCAACTAGGCCAACAAATCATTTTGCCACAAATACAGTTCAGAATGGGAGCCACTTCGCGCTGCCATACCGCGAAACGGCCAAACCACAAGACAAAGCTGCTCACCGAAGGCCTTGGGAACGCTCAGAGCCGGCCGGGTCCTTCGGTCCCTACGGCCGCAGCGCCGCCGCGTACATCCGGGACCTTTCCGTGTCGGCGCCTGATCCCACTACTCCTTTCTAGTAGGCGCCGCCTTTTCCACCGATTGGTGGCGGGTATGTCGACGGATCATTTCTTGTTTCCGTACTTTATAAACTGCATTTGTTTCTTTTCTGATATCAAATACTGAACAAAAACTACTTTTATAAATAATTGAAACGGTTCGCGCCCCTTATATTTTGTATTTCGACTAAAAAGAAGCTTTTAGCGGCTCTGACCAGTAGTAAGCCCAGGACCTAAGACGTCACATTACGCGTGCTTTCGGTACCGCGGGTCGCCCCCGGCGGTGGAGGAGGTTGCCGCGTCGTTCGGTTAAAATATGACGCACTGATATTTAGTGACTCTCTCCGTTCCCGCTGGCTTGCCCGAACCCCAAGAGACGTGGAAACCGCAAAAAAGGTAGACGTTTAATTATGATTGCAGGGCCCCTTTAAACAGAGTATGTCAAGTGTTTTTGCATGCTTTTCAGTGAATTAGTTACCAAACATTCTTTTCCCACCATTAAACGTCTTGTAATCAGTTGGGAACATGGCTTACTGCCCCCTTTGTACCATTTCTGTCGTCACAAATCAATGTTGCCAGTGGGGGCTCCCAGTTTGAGAAACACGATGAAAACGAAATTCAAAAATTCAATAACTTCGTGAATTCTTTTTTTTTTTCACACAATACTTGAGGAACTTGTAGAGCCATGTCTATCGGTGTGTTGAGCCAATTTTGAAGCAAATCAACGACCATGAAAAAATCGCCGGAGTACCCCTTTAAAGGGTGTTACTGAAGATGATACAATATAACGCCACCAAGCAGGACCAATCGTAAACTCTGTTTCCGGTCTCAACCAATAAAATTGCTCATACTAAATTTTCTGTTTTTTTCTGTTTGGGAGTATAGGGTCCTCCTGGCCAATGATGTTTTTAAACTTGAAAAGCTTCTACGGGCTATATCTAGAGTAAATGGCACTTCCAATGAGGGTGAGATGTTCTGGCTATGTTGGAACGTTTAAGCGGTTCGTAATAAGCCATATCACTGGCACGAGGAGATCGAGACGAGGAGGAAATCGGCCAGAGACGTCTTGAAGAGGAGCGCGTGGCAAGGAGCTGGCGGCCGGGGAGCGCGTGCCGGGGCGCGCGTGGCGGGGAGCTCGTGCGTCGAACGGATGGGAACGCCACGTCAGATCGCATCGCTTGCAGCTTGTAGATAGTGTGAAATAAAAAGTTTTGCTGGAATGTAACCATCGACGACTACCAGAGGTTCCTACATTGGTGCCGAAACCCGGGAGGAACGACTGAACGAGGGGAACCTGGTGGTTTACAGCAACTTTCTATCAAGCCAAGCCAGAACGATCAACGATCATGGACGTCCTCAAGAAAAAAAGAAAGACGCATCGAATGCAAGTGACACGACTCATTGGTGAGGCCGACGCGTTGCTACTCTCAGCTACGCCAAGCGTCAACGACCTCGAGGTTCTAATCGAGCGTATTCATCTGGCCCGCGACCAACTGAACGACGTGGACGCGGCGATCGAACCTCTGATCACGGGGCAAGACGCAGAAGCAGAGTTCACTCATGCAATCGAGTATTCGGACAAGATCGTAACGTACCTCACCAAACTCAAACAAAAGATGAAGAGCGCGGAGGGCGACCACCCAGCAAGGGGACAATCGAACGAAGATCGGAACGGAGGATCCTTGGTGACCGCAAAGATCAAACTCCCAAAATTGAAGCTGATCCAATTCAACGGGCACCTAAAGGACTGGCAACCCTTCTGGCAGCAATTTGATACCGCCATTCATCAAAATCCGGAACTCACGCCATCAGAAAAGTTCAACTATCTGCGATCAGCGCTGACCGGCGATGGAGCAGCCGCCATCGGTGGATTACAGCCGACCGCTGAGTGTTACGCGGACGCCATCGAGCTCCTGCAGCAGCGGTTCGGGAAGCAAGAGACGCTTATCCAGGACCACATGGAAGGTCTCATGGACATACAGCCAGTGCCACCACAACGGAACACCCGAGCCCTACGGCGTTTATACGACACTCTACAGGCGCACATCAGAGGCCTTAGAGCGTTAGGGGTGGGCGAAGAGGCGTATGGCGCTATGCTCTACACAGTTCTTTTGCGAGTGCTACCGAGAGATGTCACTCTCGATTTCAACCGGAAGATGTCGGCGGAGGAGACCGGGAATGCCAACGCCGCAAGGGCATCAACGACAGACGCCAGTTTGGAATCCGCCCCACAGCAAGTCCACCTGAGGGCTCTGCGGTCTCTCCTCGACTTTCTACGCATCGAGGTGGAGAGCCGAGAAAGGACACCAAAACACCAGCTGGAAGACGTCGTCGGTAAGCCCAGACCTCCTTCTCTGACGCATGGCTCTGTGAAGAGGTCAACGATCAACGCTCAGACTCGCAGCTCTACTGCGGCGGCATTGCACGGCAGCATGGACGGCTTAGAGTGCTTCCTTTGCAAATCAAAAGAGCACGGAACACCGGAATGTAACGCAAGAATAGGGCTGGCGGAGAAGAAGCGTAGGTTGCAAGCAGACCGGAGGTGCTTCCGCTGCACGAAGGCCAATCACATGGCGAGATTATGTCGAGGAGCACCCAGCTGTGGCAAATGTCAAGGCAGGCACGCGTCCACCATGTGCGACCCGAATTACGAGCCGGGAAAAACGTCCACCAGATCGAATGAGACGGAACCGAAGGAACCGGCACCGGTCGCTATGCATGTACGTGGTAGGAACAGCAAGCCGGCAGTGCTCCTACAAACGGTTACTGCGTGGGCAGAAGGTACAAACAGAAGGAAACTTGCCCGTATTATCTTCGACAGCGGCAGTCAGCGCTCCTTCATAACTGAAGAACTGTCTCAGCGACTGGACTGCAAACTGCTCGGGACAGAGATCCTCACAATCGGCGTGTTCGGGGGCGAAAGCACTGAACGTACGTTTCGCAGGGTTCAAGTGACTTTGCGAGACCAACTCTACAACAAGAGATATGACATCGACGCTCTCGAGACACCTACCATATGTGAGCAGGACCTTCCGAGCCCAGATGAAGCCATCGTGGCAACATTAGAGAAACTCGGCTGTCCCGTGGGAGACAACATGACCGGACTGGAACAACGCGGCGTCGACATACTGCTGGGATCAGACCACTACTGGGGGTGCATCACAGGAAGAATTCACCGACTGAGCGGATGCCT
Source organism: Ixodes ricinus (assembly GCA_037355805.1). Lineage (NCBI taxonomy): Eukaryota > Metazoa > Arthropoda > Arachnida > Ixodida > Ixodidae > Ixodes > Ixodes ricinus. The sequence continues at coordinate 18,479 of JAZHYW010013783.1, read as the reverse complement.
GACTGCAGTGGAAACTGCATTTGGTTGGGCGGTCCAGGGACGGACAGGCTCGGAATCAACCTCAACGGTTATTAGTTGCTCCCAGGTGGTCGTGCTGAGAACGGCAGTGCAAGAGCCCCAACCCTTGTCAAGCTTTAAGCAATCCTGGGAACTTGAGAGCATGGGTGTCATCGACGCATCGGTGGAGGATCCTTCGGACAACGACGTCATGCGAGACTCCAAAACCAAGATCGCCAAGAACAATGGGACGTACGAAGTTGGCCTTCCATGGAGGGTAGACGTCAGGTTGACAGACAGCAAGGTTGCTCGAATACCACAGAAGAACTGTGAAAGCGCGACGTGGCACCACTTGCCTGGACAAGAAGAAACCCGTCGACCTCATGTCACGAGGTCTTACCGCATCTGGATTGGTCTCCGCTCCCTTCTGTTGTTCGGAGACCAGTTTGGTGCCACTGCCAGCTAAAGAACGGCCCAAGGAGAAGCGCGAGGAGCCACGTCGAGATAAGCTCAAGGAGAGGAGACCGAGAGCTGAAATATTGGACATTTCAACACCATCTGCATCGTTGCTCGACGTCACCACATTCAGCTCGGCTTCAAGAATCAACAGAATAACCGCTTGGATTTTTCGATTCCTTCACAACATCAGGTCAACTGAAAGACGAACGGGACCGCTGACAGCCGAGGAGATCGAGGCAGCACGAACTCACTGGATAAAGGAGGCGCAGCGCTCGGCGTTCGCTACCGAGCTTCGCTGCGCGACCAACGCTACGAAGACCCCGCCTGGTTCTCCCCTCCAAGACTTCGCCACTTTCATCGATCAGCGGGGAGTACTTCGCATTCGAAGTCGCCTCCAGTCCGTCAACATGACGTATGACGAACGAAACCCGATCGTCCTGCCCAAGCAGCATCGATATTCAACTTTACTGGCAATCGACGCGCACCGACAGCTGCTGCACGCGGGAGTCAGAGATACTCTCGTGCAGCTCCGTAACCAGTATTGGATTCTGCGGGGCCGAGAGCTGGTGAAGAAAGTGGTGCGTGCCTGCGTGACCTGTCAGCGCTTTAGCGCGACCCCCGCGAGTGTCCCCACGGGACCCTTGCCGGATGCCCGGACAACACGAGCGGACCCTTTCGAGGTAGTCGGCACGGACTTTGCGGGCCCCCTCTACGTCAAGGGCAAGGACCTCACATGCAAGTCCTACGTGGTGCTGTTCACGTGTGCAGTCACGCGGGCTGTGCACCTGGAGTTGGTTCCAGACCTGTCGACCCGGAGCTTTCTCTTTGCCTTCCGTCGATTTGTGTCGCGCCGAGGGCTGTGCCGCGTAATTTATTCCGACAATGCGTTGACCTTCAAACGAGCGTCGAAGGAACTCACGGAACTTTGGAAGACGTTGCGCCACCCGGACGTGGTCAGCCACTTTGCGAACGCGGGTATCCAGTGGAGGTTTATTGTCGAGAGAGCCCCATGGTGGGGAGGATTTTACGAGAGGCTTGTGCGCTCGGTAAAGGTGTCTTTAAGAAAGGTTATCGGAAGGAACTGTCTGGACACAGAGGAATTGACCACCGTTCTGATTGAGGTAGAGGCCGTGTTGAATTCGCGGCCATTAACATTTGTGCACGACGGGGTCGGAGAGGGGACCCCGCTCACGCCGGCCAGTTTCCTAGTTGGGAGGCGGCTGACGACACTTCCGCCGACGGGTGGGGACACGCTCGCTTCCACACCGGAGGAGCTTCGCGTGCTCTGGCGGCAGCGAAAACAACTGCTTAACCGATTTTGGGGAACATGGAGGGAAGAGTATCTTCGAGAACTCAGATCAGCGTACGCCACTCAGAACAGGCAGTCTGCGCCCATCAGGGAGGGTCAAATTGTTCTGTTAAAAGAGCCGCTTCCCCGCCTGCTATGGAAGCTCGGGCGAGTAGAAAGAGTGTTCCACGGCCGAGATTCTCGGATCCGGTCGTGTGAGATCCGAGTGCATCGCGGCACCATTTTGCGAAGGCCAGTGCAGCTTGTGTATCCGTTGGAGTTAATGGAAGTTTAGAATGGACTCCCATCCATTCGGTGGGGAGTGTGTTGGAACGTTTAAGCGGTTCGTAATAAGCCATATCACTGGCACGAGGAGATCGAGACGAGGAGGAAATCGGCCAGAGACGTCTTGAAGAGGAGCGCGTGGCAAGGAGCTGGCGGCCGGGGAGCGCGTGCCGGGGCGCGCGTGGCGGGGAGCTCGTGCGTCGAACGGATGGGAACGCCACGTCAGATCGCATCGCTTGCAGCTTGTAGATAGTGTGAAATAAAAAGTTTTGCTGGAATGTAACCATCGACGACTACCAGAGGTTCCTACAGGCTATGTTAAATCGAGTATGAAGCAGCGCTAAATAAGAAATGCAAAGAACTTGCTCCCTGCTGACTTGGAGGGCTGCCCACATATCTAAAATAATTTATTGTGAGATAAATCCTGCATGTTTATAAATGAAAGTTTCTGAAACCATTCTTCGGAAGTTAATAAACACAAACATATCATTTTGGAAAAAGTGTTTTTTCCGAAAGTTGGAATTCCGAGGCCATGTTGTAAAATATTGGGTGCCTTTTCTCGGGAGATGTTTTAAGTTGAAGAAAGTTCTGGTATACTGACACCCCTATGCATTTTCATAAGCCAGGTTTTACGCTTTCCAGGGTTACAGAAACTTCCCATTTGTTGAATAGATGATGTCCCGTTAATTCCTACTGGAAGGCCAACTGTTGCTGAGCCTTCTCCGTGTTTTTTCCCACCTCTATAACCTCAACGAAGGATTAAGGGTAGTAAGACCACTAAAGATGCAACTTACCGGGCAAATCGTGTCCGCGCTGGGCCCATCGAGGGGCGTGTCCACTTGCGTCGGGGAACATCTGATCCATCCGCTCTTCTCTGAACTTCACCAAGCTAAAAGAGAGGAAAGCACCAGATTGAAGGGACACTGAGCCCCCCAAAAAATTTTGTTTATGTTTTGCCAGGCGATCTATTATGGTTAGGGTTCGGAGTTTTCGGTTTAAACCGATAAAAACCGATAAAGGTACGCCGAATCCATTTTCGGAAATTCGGTTTTAACCGAAAAAGGTCAGTTTTTAGGTTCGGCATTTATAATTTAAACCGATAAAAACCGATAAAAGTACGTCGAATCCATTTTCTAAAATTCAATTTTTAACCGGAAAAGGTCACTTTAACCTTCCAGTCGTACCGCAGAGCCGGGGCGAAAAAGTGGAACGACAGTCTCTATCGAAACGTGTCCGAATGTATGGGATACACAGGTGCCATCACGACGTTTTGGTTTAATGTGCGCATCATCGATCGGAACGTGAAGTCCGAAATGCCCCATGACTTCGCCATGTATGAGCGTGTTTTCAAACTCGTAAGGAAGACTGACTTGATGCAAGCTCTGCATGTTGTGTTGTGCTTCAAAACGTCGCACCGTGTCTCTTTTGGCGGTCACAATTGGTTGATTGGCCGATTTTGGCTCAGGCAGCGCTTCATCTCCTTGGCCTGCCAGTATCCAGTGTTAGCGTCGAGAGGGCATTCTCGAAGCTCAGTGTCATATTAACAGGAAAGAAAGAGTGCGGATCAACGAGGAGAACCTGGGAAAGTGCATGTGTGTGTGTACTATTATAAGATCACGTAATCCTGATATACAGAAGGTGAAGTTCCATGATTTTGGGCATAGGCTTCATATCTGACTTGTTTGTACTTCTGTGTTTTTTTTCTTGTTTTTTTTACAGTTGCACACATTTGCCAAATAAAGTGTCCATTTCTTTTTCTATGTTTCTGTGCCGTTATTCTTTGAGTGATCAAAAATATCAGAGCTACAAGGATAACCTGATCCGGTGTCCATTGGTGTTTATTTTATATTCACCGAAAAAAGCCGAAAAACTTTTGTGGGCATAAATATACGCCGAAAAAAACCGAAAATTGAATTTTAAAATAAACACCGAAAAAAGTACGCCGAATTTCGAAAAATAGAAACCGAAAACGCGGAACCTTAATTATGGTGTAAGTAGACTATCCAATCAATATTTTGCTAACATCACATTTATTTTTTAAAAAAGTATAAAAGTAAAAGACGCAACTGCTTGAAACCGGAACTAGACTGGGGAGGAAGAAGAAATAGAGAGGAGGAAAAGTTACAAAAATTCACATGTCTGTGCTTTTTTTTTTTTTTTTCTTTTTCAATCAACATATTTGCAGTTTGTTTTGCAGTTCCGAAGAGAACTGATGCCCAGATAAAATTATTGGCAAACTCCACTTAACTACATTTTTGGTCTGTAAAGCTGCCGCGAGTTATTCATAACTAAGGTTTGTTTGATTAAATATATGATCAGAGTGTTTTGTAGTGTTCCCGTCCACCTTCAAGACTGCTGGTGCTGCTTTTTTTTTTTTTACTCGTTTTTATTGAATTATTGTTTATATCAAACTTTTTTAAAGTCCTGTTTACTTCGCTATAACGAGGGATTACTGTATCTCTATTTCACAAGGCTCCTTTTGTCGATTACAATGATCACCTCTCTGTGCTGTCTGTGGAAAGCTAGACGAAGATGCTTTTATCACCAAAAGCCGACCCACATTTGAGCAAATGCAATACTCTCTTTACACTTCAGGTTGTTTTCAACTCTGCAGCCATGTGTATACTTCTGTGCAGAGATATTTATATGCATTTGTTTCTCTGTAAAACTGTGTAGACAAAGTCTTTGCCCCAATAATGTATGCCACGATGACAAACCAGGCTACCACCGCGAATAAATCGGCAAAAATAAACGAAGAGTGGCCAACTCACGTTGCCTTCTCTTCTTCCAAGTCGAGCGTGTCGTCGTATGCTTCTTTGTTTGCTCCAGCAACCGACACCTAATGAGAGGGGGAGATTTTCAAGGCAAGGACTGCAAAGGTAGAGTGCAGAAGCTCGCTAGGTGGTATAGTGAACTATGCTTCCTTCCACAAGTTTAGCATCCTAGTCAACAAAGTGCACCACTGCCCCTTAGAATGAGGAATACACATACTTTTGTGTTAAGAGCCCAAGCAAAAAACTAACAAGCAAGTGGACGGGCATTATGGCTATCAATCCAAAACAAAATGAAACAATACGAGATTATGTTAAAAACGTTCTGTTGCACATCTGTTTCTGTCTTAAACAGGCTAAGAGATACAAACAAATGTCATAAAATTATTTGTTTTTTTAATAACCTTGTAAAATTGGTATTAGAGCAGGTATTAAATAGCAATTAAGAAACAGCATGCACTAAAAAAAAACTGCACCATGTTTTCGGCATTCTTAAAATACTTGCAAGCTGACTTTAGGCTAGTCATTTCCAGCCACAGAACTTACGCTGACGGATTCCGTGTCATCTGCTATCGTGGCGTTGTCTGCATCGGAGTCCTCTTCCTCGCTCATGGCCTCAAAGCCCTCTCCCTCTTCCCCGCTCTCCTCCGATTCCTCGTTATCGGAGTTCCCTTCATCATCGTCGAGGATCCAACAGGCCTGATACTCAGAAGTGCCCTTGGGAACTTTCTTCACCACCTTCTTCTTAGGAGTACCCTGGGGACCTGAGAAGAATGTAGACAAGTGTTGCGTAAATTCCCTCTACCCTCTACTATACTCTGTTGCATGTTAAGAGAAACAGGACAAGCTCCCCCTCACCATACCTCTCTCTCTTTCCACTTAAGCAGCAAATGCTGAGAGGAGGTGAGTGAACTCCCCTTGCCTCCTCTCCGGCATTCACTTTTGCTAAAGTGGAAAGAAGGAAGGGCTTTGTGAGAGGAGCTTCTCTTGCTTTTCTTAATGTGCAACAGAGTGTAAACAAGAGATGGTCCAGCCTTAAGCACAGAGTCATAACAACCGTTCCAATGAAAATCGGGCTTGACTCCACAAGGCCATACAAGAGTTCTGACTCAGGTGAAAATACAATTTTTGGGTTGCAGAGTGCATCAACGTAGGCCCAGTTCAATCATGTTCTGCTCATCCAACACTCACAACATTAACCTCCGCTAAACTTGTAGGCGAAAAAAAATTTCAGCTTCCTTTTGGTCTTATGCTAGCTGATAATACAAACAAATGCCGTGGCACGTAACCGAAATAGGAACATGAAAACACCAAGCTCAACAACAAGAATGACAAACGCAGACAAACTGCCGTACCTTCGGCCTCTGCCAATTCCTCGGCGGTAGGCCAGGTTTGCTCGGCGTCCATAGAGTCCGGAATGTTCTCGGACTGCAGAGACTCTTGCTTGAGGGGGTCTGCTTTTTCCAGCACCTTAGGCGACTGCTCTGCCATTTCCACAGAATTCTGTAATGTGTAACAGAGACACGATTACTCAATGACGTATTTCGTACGACGAAGCATAATCGACAGCATGCATGGTTCAGACTCCAGCTAATCCACCAGTGTCTCTATTATGACTTGCCAAAACTTATTTTTGCTTTATATTAGAACAGGGGTGACCAGACAAACATATTCAAAGAACCTTAAGAAGAAACCATTTTAAGTGAAGAGCGACTTTAAAAAAAAAAACAGCACAACGCTTTTTTTCAAAACTTTTTGTCTTCTCAGTTGGTGGCTATGGTGAATTCCACACATAAAGCGATTGCTCAGTATGTTGCTTTAGTGCGAGTCCCCATTCGTAAAACAAGGACCTTGTCCAATGTGCTTATGACAACACAAAGCCGACAAAATTCAAGCTGCCTTTTTAACACAGAATGTGTTATATGGCTGGCACCTAACCATTTCCAGTATTCAACCTAGAACGAAGGTCGATAAGCCGACTGCCAGTCGAACACCGACGCAGCACTCCTTCACTTCACTGATTAGACACCAGTGCCAGCCGACCGCCTCGTTCGAGTGCATCAGTGTTATTCCCAGCAGCGGGAAAAACATCACGTGTTCAGACATACACCGGCATTCTGCTCCAAGAAGCGAGCGCACTCTGAGCATCCACAGCGAAAGAGCGCAAAAAAAAAAAGCGACAGAAAAGCGGAAAAAGGAAAGGCAGACTCTACAGGCAGAACCACGTCAAATGCACTCAGTTTCCCGCAACGAGCTGGGATAGTTCGAGAATTCGGTTGTCTCTTGTCGTGAGCTGGTGTCAAGGTTCCGCTTGGAGCTGCCGCACTTCAAACGCCCCGTTTCCTGCACGCTCCGCCTACCGTGTCTCGCACTCCAACAGGCTCCAAGAAAGTAGCACTTACAATGATGCCGCAGAAGATGGCACCCTCAGGTAAGACATCCACGGAGCACTTCCGCACTTACCGTGCATGACTCAGGGCTGCTTTGCGTCATCGAGTCTCCACACGTGTACCCAATTTCTCCACACTAACACATCACATTTTGTGTTATCACTGCGTTTGTCACGCTAGTACGGGAAAAAGGCAACTTTTTTCCACATGTCATTCCTCTTGATCTTGCATTTGGGAGGGGGTGGAGTTTTACCAGGTAGCCGCGAGCGGCACTTGGGCTCCCGAAGAGCTGCATGAAGGTTGCGAGCTGCGGCTTGGTTACCCCGTACTAGAGCCTGCCACATTATGGTTTCGCTGTACAGGCACATAACATAACTTGGGCACCCAAACTAAAGTATCACTGCGAAGCCACTCTACAGAACCATCCCGGGTCTTCAGCACCAGGGGATGTGGGTCGTCGGGCGCGTCAATCTGCACCATCTGGAAGTCCCCATGGCCGGGAATGTGGACTAGAGAGTTGACGCTCAGTTGCTGTCCCCTCAGGTAGCCAGACACCTTCAGAGTCCCTACCAGATTCTGGAAGAACGGGAAATTCAACAAACGGGGTTGAGGCAGAATGGAAACGAGAGTTCGGTCGAGAGACAAGCCCAGGAAGAATTTCTCTGTACCTGATCATCTCCGTGGCAAAACTCTAAGCTTTCGGCCAGCAAGTGTGGACGAGCATCCCTGTAAGAAACTGGGCGCCTCTTCTGATTCGCAATCTGCCTCAGCAGCAGAATGGCATCTTCCTTCTTATCGACAGAGTGTATCTTATCTCCTGGAAATCTGACAGGAAAAAAGTAGTCAAAACATGAACAAACATCCTATTTTTATGACTCTCCTATTTTACTCGCAGCTACTGCCAGTGTCCTTTGTTCCCAGTACATGAAAACAGTACATGTTCCCAGTACATGTTGCAAACATTTGTATCTCTAAGCTCCATAGGCCACGTGAAGACATCACCGTCCTCTCAAAATCCCTTGGCTCACCCAAGTAGTTTAGTCTATTCTTCTCACCATATATTCTTTCTATTTTGATTTGCACATGCTTAATTATCTATCTCATGAATACCAAAGTCCACGCATTACTGAAAATTCACTACGCACATGCCAAACGATTTCAATGAATACACCACCAAAATACATGCACCACACCACCCTTCAGCATTGTTCTCGAGGCATGCTGGGATCATGACAGCAAAATGCTTTGCCAGGTCATGTCTCACCTAGATTCCAGAATCTTGTTATTTGCTTCTTGGCCTCTGACCGCTGCTTCACTGCAATGGCTTCAAGACCCTGTGTCGAGAAGAAAACCTGATCTGAAAACTTAGAGGAGGAGTCTCCTGGAAGTTCGAGAACGGGCTGCCATAGCTCCTTTCCACCACCTTCAACTACCTTTGTGTTTTTGCCTAGCTTAAAGGGGCCCTGCAATCATAATTAAGCGTCTACCTTTTTTGCGGTTTCCACGTCTCTTGGGGTTTGGGAAAGCCAGCGGGCACGGAGAGAGTCACTAAATATCAGTGCGTCATATTTTAACCGGACGACGCGGAAACCTCCTCCACCGACGGGGGCGACCCGCGGTACCGAAAGCGCGCGTAATGTGACGTCTTAGGTCCTGGGCTTAGTACTGGTCAGAGCCGCTAAAAGCTTCTTTTTTAGTCGAAATACAAAATATAAGTGGCGCGAACCGTTTCAATTATCTATAAAAGTAGTTTTTGTTCAGTATTTGAGATCAGAAAAGAAACAAATGCAGTTTATAAAGTACGGAAACAAGAAATGATCCGTCGACATACCCGCCACCAATCGGTGGAAAAGGCGGCGCCTACTAGAAAGGAGTAGTGGGATCAGGCGCCGACACGGAAATGGCCCGGATGTACGCGGCGGAGCTGCGGCCGTAGGGACCGAAGGACTCGGCCGGCTCTGAGCGTTCCCAAGGCCTTCGGTGAGCAGCTTTGTCTTGCGGTTTGGCCGTTTCGCGGTATGGCAGCGCGAAGTGGCTCCCATTCTGAACTGATCTTTACCCCGTGTTTGCTGTCGTTTGTGGCCAATGAAGTGCCATGCCGAATTTGTGTTTGATCGCGCAGCAAATGCAATGAGAGCCGCTCTAGCTGCCCGCTACATACAGCCTATCCAGAACACGCTTTAGTGGCGCCCTCTCGCGCCGTCGACACGGAGTACGGCAGCCGTGAGCGCTCGCTCAGCTCACCATCCCTCGTCTAGTTCACGGCCACTCAAGCAACCAAGGACGTCATGAAGGAGGTTATTTTTTGCTTGTTTTTGTAATTTTAATTTGCCTATAACTTCTAAAATAAATCGAAATTCGAGAAAAGAAAAGTGTCATTAAGTTACTACGTTCAGTGCGCTCAGGTTTGGTGCAAATTAAAAATTAGTAAAAAAGCCATTGCAGGGCCCCTTTAATAACGCATGCCTGCCCAACTGCAAGTTGAAATACTACATGACAAGAAAAAAGGGTGAATCTGAAAACATGATTTCCTACAGTAAAATATGTCTTAATCCAATACACGATTTCAAAAAGACTCGAGGTACACCTAAGCACTTCTTATGAGTTGTGAATGTGAAAGCATGAATGTCGTTCTTCGCACCGCAGCCGCTTCTGATTCCCTCGGCACCAAGGCTGCTTCTGATCCTCTCGGTGCCTCGGCCGTTTCTGCTCTGGCACAGGCACGCAGCGCCATGGGGTGGCGCTAATTGAAACTGACGCGCGTCGGCTTCATATCATTGCCATTTTGCATGGCTTTTTGCGTGGTTTCAAAGCTGGGATGCCTCAGATCACGACTTCGGGAATTTACCTGCCGTTTGGCGTAGATGATAATGTCGGCTCGCTCCATGGGACAGTTAATGCTTTCGTATTAAAACCCATTAAAGACTGCAATATGAGGTGAGCAGTTGATTGGGGACTTCACGTCTAGCTTCCTTCTCACTCACCTAATTAAACTAATTTCTACCTATTCTTGCACCTGCAACATGTCATGTTATGCAGCTGCACTGTCAGGCAAGCCTGATGCAGATTATGAAATGATGCCCGATATGATTGGCCACTAAGCTCTCTTTCATTCTTGGCCTTTTCGCTATGGCTAATTTTACCACAGTTCTGCTTTTATACCGCTTGAAGCCGCATTTACGAGAATGTCGAAGAAATACTGCCAAGTCAGTGCGCTCAGTAGTCATGACGTGGTTGCTGCAAGAGCACTGCATCCTGTGGTTAATGACTTACGTTCTGCAAATAGAAAAGTAATTAAAAACTAATTTCTTCAATATGTCACAACTTGTGGGATTCACAAGCTACTTTACCCCAATTGCAAAATTTAGTTCTCATGTTTTAAAATGTGGCACCTTTGCAAAACATTATGTCTATGAGTGTACCACTGTTCAGAGCCGACTAATACACTGTTTAGAGTAGCTGACTAACATCTGTCTTGTGTCTAGCTCTACACCTCATCATCCTGAGCTTCAGGTTCCAAAATATGTTGAAGTACCTTATTCTTCATTTGCCAGCATAATATTCCCCATTGTAGTTTCACAAGGGCCATAATAAAATCTATGTGATAAAACATATACTGAAAGACAGTGGTATTCAGGACTAAATATACTGGCCAATCAAAACTTTTTTAAAGGGAGAAGACTAAAACATACACAAGTCCCTATTTTCAGTCAAAACTTGAGGCAAGAGAAACAATGGGGTTATCGCGTGCAAACAACACTGCTGACCGATTGAGAGATAGTCTTGTTACTGGGAACTTTGTAAAATGGTCTTTGGCACTGTTCTTAGATTCTACTTTTTTACTCAATGTGTTGTCGAGATCATTTTCCTAGCAGATGTCTTGACACATGAGAAAAAATGTTTAATGTTCCCAAAAGAGCCTACCTGAACCACATGAATAGGTGATGGCAAACCCTGGGCAAACAACACTGACAAAATGGTGTCGCCAACATCATCAAAGCCGCTGTCCAGTGAGTACAGTAACACCACTGTGTCAGCAACCTAGAAAAGGAAAGCCAAAGCACTCTATGACAAAAATTAAGGGCTTAGATGACAAAGCAAGACAGATATTTCACTTTTTTCTAGCAAGTCCTGTTCACTCAATGGCCGGCTCAAAGAGTTACCACGAATGAAGGAGTGGCATTCACCTTTGTGGCATCGAGGATTGAGTAGATGTCTCCCTGCTTGGGTAGCACAAAGGAATACCGCTTCTTGAATCGAGGCAAGCTGAGAATGAGTAGAAATATGAAATGAGTCATTGTTGAAGTCAAAGTAGGCTGTTAATTCTCAAAATGCAAAGCCTTTTTTTTTTTTTTAGCATTATCAGCATACAGTATAAAAGTGCAAAACCATTGTATTTATCAAAGTAAGTGTAACATAAAAATTGCTAAAAAATCTGGCTTTAATTTTTTTTTGTTATTCATTTAAAATTTTACTTAGTGAGACAAATCTAGTTTTGCAACATAACTTGGAATTTCATAAAGCTGTCCTAAAGAAGGGAAGACAGATGGTGATTTAACTAGAAAGATAAGACAAGTACAGACAGATGGCAATAATCCAATATCCAGCTTGAGTTATCATGGCAAGGCTGCGGTACCATAGTATAAAAGGGCTTCAGAAGTTGCTGCAGAGACAGAGCATATGCTTTAGAAGAAAGTGCCCGGTACTTACATGGGTATTTTTAAAATCGTCACAATATATGGATCAAGATCTAGGAGGGATCTGGATATTTCTTTTACCCACTGCAATTCACATTTAAATGACTGGTTCCCCTTCTAACCACAGCAATAAAAACAAAAACAAAAAATACTTTAACTGTTAATATTTTTATCTCTGAATTTCCCAAGTCCTGTACTTGAACAGAAAAAATAATGAGGTTGTAACCGTGCTGGTGTAGACAACACATCATAGGAACATCGGAGACAACAGTAGTGATGAAAGCAGCCTTTGACCTTTTGTGGCACGTTCTGTAGCAGGCAAAATGTTGGTTTGGAGTAGCCATTGATGCTTTTGGAGCTGATGCCAACATCTGTTAGCACATCACTTGATGATGAAAATGTGATTGCACCGCCAAATGAGTTTGATAATGATTGGGGGTTCCTCTTGATACTGGAGAATATTACTTATTACCTTTTGTAATAAGAATAGATAAGGCACAAAAGAAACACAGGGCCATCTTTCTAGAAATAAGGCTAAGGTCAGAGTAAGTTCGATTTACAATTGGTACTAAAAATGGTTGAAAAATGGATCGAAACACATCACTTCAGTTGGAATAAAGCCTCTCTCCTCTCTCCTTTTACACCCGGTATTTTATTTAGCCTGTTAATATAATTTATGTAAAATGCCAGCAAAGACCAGCATATCTGCTAATATGCCTATCAATAAATACACGTCCTTTAAAAAAAAAAAACTAAACTTTTTTTTTTTGTTTAAACAGTTTGGTGTTAAAAAATAAATATTATGTGAAAAAAATAAATAAAAGAATTTTAGAGCAATATTGACGGCGAGAGATTTATTTGAAATTCTGCGCGCAAAGTCCTTGACGTCACGGAATGGTCATTTGCTCAACGAGATGGTCATTCGGTCATTCACTCTTTCCACCTCAATGTGAAGGCGAAGCCGATCCACTTCTCCTCCACGCACCCGAAATGCCGAGAGCAAACAAGTGGAAAGGAGGTGACTGCCAACTAAATTGCGTCTCGCGCCGTCATTATTGCTTTAAAACATTTTCTTTTTCGCCTAAAATTAATCTTTTTTGTACTGCGTCTCAACCAAACTGCTAAAAAAAAAAAAAAACAAATTTTTAGGGTTCTAAGTTTTAGGAATCTACAAAACTCAAGACTCTAATATTATAAAATGGGAAAACAACCATCCACAAATATTACGAAAACCTACAGTTGTGCTTTAAAAGTGACATTGCACTTCAGCGGCGTTAAAACCAGAATGAAGGCAAAATTTGCTGCTTTTTCAATCAACAGCTATCCGTATTTATTCAAATATAAATGCACAATTTTTTTTTTTAATTTTTTTGGCTCAGTTACAAAAAAAAGTTAGGGATTAATCTACAATTAAGACTAAAAGAAGGTAGACCTGTAAAAGTACTGAGCATAATTTACGAGCCTATCGCGCCAATCCAGGTAATCACCCAAGCCAGCCGCTGCTCCCAGCACTCTGGTGCTGAGCGGTAAAGCTCAATGCGCACGTGCTGGTGAGAGGCAGCACGGAGGCACGAGGCAGCCATGATAATCAAGTGATCTCATCAGGAGTACAAGACCCAGGCTCTGTCTTATCACAGTAGCCACCACCCTACTATTTCAGAACATTTTCTCGTGACTTTCAGCTACTGACATCGCCAACATCGTCTGGAATTTAAAGGGCATCTCCGCCGTGATTTTGATGGTCACCGATTTCTGTAAAATTTTCACCGTGTATTTGGATGCCCTTCCTGAGCATGTGTACAAAATATCTCAGAAAAATAATAATTTTCTTAGAAGAAAATGAATTTTGAAATTTACATGTACACACCCAAATCACTTGCTGCCGCCCTACTGGCAACACTGAGCAAGAGCGGCACACGGAGGCTGCCATGATGGCGCTGACGTTGCCGTGACGTCACATGTTGGTCAGGTGCTTGCTTTGTAGCTTGTTGGTGTTAGCGACTGTCTGCTTTTTGCTTATGTTATCGGTTTATACAGTTATGTAAGAGCGCGTAATGACGACTGGAGGAAATTGGTGTTGTGCCGTAGGGTCTCGCGCTACGGAAGCGTCGCTTGAATACACGGTCTACTAAAACCGTCTATTGTCAGACCCCAAGATATAACAAAAAGTGCCTCCAATTATTCAGTATGTTTCAGTTTTTCTGTAGTGCTAGCAACAAAAGCTGCCTTACCATTCCGCTTCGGAAGCGGCATCTGGTCCACATGGCGGCGGATCGCGAATGCAGCCGCCGCTGGCGGTTCCCTCGGAGGCGATGCCGGCGGATCGTATGAGAACGGGCTATCGTCATCGTCCTCAAAATCTAGCAGCATATCCTCATCGTTGCTCGATTCAGACGAGCCTGATGAGTCCATTTTTATCCGTGGCACAAACACAAAACAGTGAACTGCTGCCAGGCTGGCCAGGCTCAAACTGCACACGTGCGAGTGTTTATACCATATGTGACGTCACGTCCAAATGGCGGACCAGTCAAGTGGCAAGTTAGTTTCGGTGTCGGATTCAGCGTATTTTAACGATTGTAAATTATGTAAACAGTTTTTTAATGATTTAACTGCTGCTATAGGCTAAATTTTTAGTACCCTTTCCGAAAATATGTTTCGATAAAAACGCTCAAATTGACGGCGGAGCTGCCCTTTAAGATGATGTCGGCGATCAACTTGCCAGCATATTAACCGGCCAAGTGGCTGACCAGTGATCGCTATACTTTGTTTCAGCTTGATTCAAAGTGCAGCCGACGCTGCAAGCCAACAGGACCTTAAGCCTCATATTCCTTGAAACGTTATCAGAACTCAGAAAAAAGAACGGAAGTTTTACCTGATGTGGCAACAGCCTTGATTGCTGTGAGTGACAATGGCACTGTCGTCGCAGCCCTTCAGAATCTCGAGAAACTTGAGGGGGTCCTCGGTGGCACTCACAGAAACAACCGCCTGGAAGTGATCAGAGCGCGAAATGGTGCTTTAAATGCACTATCAATACCTAATAAAAAATGCACTATCAATACCTAGGGGTCACAAGGAACACATAAAAATGTGCAGTAGAAATCAGGGCTGTAATGCACATTTTTTACAAGTTCCCAGAGGCGCTCCAGGTAGTGCAGCGTGTGACAAAAGCCACGCACCCTGCCATTCTCATTTCGTTAGGGCCTGATAGTACACTGAGAGTATACTGACGACATCCAAAAACGAACCAGCTATTAACTGAAAGATTTATCTAGTCTGTCACGACATAATTGAAGATGGCGAGGAGGGTTCTTACCGTGAGGAACGGAGGTGCTCCGAACCCTCCGAGGGATCGCTTCCTTTCGGTGGCTTCCTCTCGCTTCAATTTTCTCAGTTGTTGTAACTGACAAAAAAAAAAAAGTGTTCAGAAAGGGGGAGGGGGATTGTCCAGATTGTAGCTGATCACCGGCAATAACACAACATAAAAAATGTACGCTGTGGCTAGCGTTACGTCCGGACGGAGCACTGGAAACGCGTATACCTACCCCTCCCCCCCGCCCTCCTCTCTCCCCCGTGAACCTAGGGAAGGCGGAGATTTGGACGTAACTTGGGTTACGTCGGACGTAACGCTAGACACTTCGAAAAATGTATTAGCAATCACCTCATCAGCCAGGGTCTTATTTAATGACAGAACACTCACAGCATCCATAGGTATGTGCCGATTTTATGATCGCCCAACTATGGCCAAAGTAAACGAGAGAAGGGAAATGCTAGGCAATGTACTTTTATGTCCTGTGTTAGATCATCGCAAATAGGTACCGATAAGGTAGTTGATCTTTTGTTTACAAACATAGGAGGGCACACACTTCACCTACTAGTCGTTCGGTAGTCACTGTAAAGGTGCCACAAACTACTTCAAGAATTACAACCCTTTTACGGTAGCGGTGCCAACATATATAAAACAAAAAAGAAGACTACAGCAATACTTTATTAACACACCTCTATGACGAAACCGGGATGCGCCCATCTCAACCCTTCGCACGGGACTCACCTGATTTCGTCGTTCCATCTTCTTTAACACGTGTTTGTTTTTCGCGGTGAAGGTCTTAATGTTAACCTTCCCTGCGAAGTAGGAGCGCGAAAAGTAAGGTTAAACATAGGTGTTCGCTTACCGGTAGTTAATCGAGCACATGGTCCTACGCAGTTAGCCCCGAAATACGTAGAATACAAACAGAACATCAAATTAGATGGCATTCGCAGACTCACCCTTATTTACCGACTCGAGCGACCTGTTGCTTTTGTGTCGCCCGTGTTTATGAGTTTTGTTTTGCTGTTTAAACGCGCCAGCCCTGTGCGCCACATTTTCACTGCGCAGCGCCATGTTTGCCTGCAAGCTACCAATTCAGTCACCATTCTGCAGCCATGTCATTGGTTTCGTATCGCAAACGAGATAACGTAAAATATTCTATAAAACAAGCAAAAGTTTTAAAAAATACATCGTATTTAACGCTAAAGTTATATTTTAAATATTATCAGAGAAAACACGTTTGTTATTTTAAGAAAACTAATATACGGTAGTGCGGAAAACAAAACAAACTTGATCGCTGTCGAAAGTGGCGTTTAAACATGGCTACCGCTCTGCCGCCCGTCCCCGATCGCCTAAAAGCGGTCGCCCCGTACGTAAAAATAGCGGCAGAACACGATGCAAGGGATCCAGTGATCGCCTATTGGTGTAAGTATCAAACCGCGCGGTAATTTTGCTTTGTCACGTTTGATTTTTTGCGCGAGAGATCCGGGTGGTCTGGAGACGCTGGGGCTGGTCCGGCCAGGTCCGGATCGCTTGTTTTCGATTTGCCTTTGAATGCCAAAGTTCATCGAGCGATCGATGCCATCAACGCTCTCTTCAATGACATTCACGCCAGTTATGGTCACCGAAGCGAGCAGTCTTCGTGAGAACGGGCCAATGATATATAAGACAGGGTTCGGTTGGTCGTCCACGGTTGACGCCGACGTTGGTTGACGGATTTCCAGAGCGGACACGCATTGACAGCTAGGGCGCAACGAATTTAACATGAGTGTTACGTTTCTTCTCACAGGTCGCCTCTACGCCCTGCAGAACGGCATGAAAGTCGACAGATCTTCGTCGGACTGCCGGGTGTTTCTGATGGCATACATGGATTGGCTGGAAAAGGTGAGCACTTCGACAGCGCAGCAGGTAATGACTCTGCGATCGCTGAAATGAATTGTTTCTTTGGTCAAACGCAGAGGCGAGGGGAATACAACTTGGCACCTTTCATGGAATTTTCTCTGGCCTTGGTATCACTTCTCGTGACCTCGAGTTTGTTGACCGAGATAAACGGGTATCTCGTCTGAGAAAATACCGTGCGACGACGAAAACGAGCGTTAGTCATCTTTCAAAGAAATGCTAATCGTTAGGCATACTTGCACTCCAGTTACTTTCGATTTGAACCCAGCCAGTGCTTGAAAGCACATATTTGTGAATTCACTTTTATTCAAGTGCAAGTTTGTTTTCACAAACGAATATACTCATATTTTTGAAGTTTATTTTAACATGCTTTTGCTATGTAAGACACATAGCAGCTTACCAGCTTGTGCTCGCAATTTTCGTAGATGGAGGTACACATCATACCAGTCATAGCATTTAAAAAAACAGACACCCCCAAAATGTTCTTTTTTCTTTTTGCCAGGCATTTTATTATGGTGTTAAAAGACTACCCAATCAATATTTTTGCTACAGCAAAAAACAACAAAAAAAACAAAAAAAACACACAACTGCTCAAATCAGAAACTGGTCTGGGGAGGAAGAAGAAATATAGAGGAGAAAGTTGGCAAAAATCAAGCGGCTGTGCAGCTTTTTTTTTTAATCAACGTCGATTTGCAGTTTTTTAGAAGCCACAAAAAATGAGTATCATATTTTTTTTCTGTTTTTAATATTGAGTGTATGCCTTCATGACCCGCAACTTTGATTATATTTGGTGGTTGTGTCTAAACCATAGAAAACGGCATGTGACCGTGGAGAAGAGAGGTGAGCATGACTCAAACCAGCCAGTTCTCGATCGGCAGTTTTCGGGCAGAAAGAAAACTTAATTTTGAGCTGCAAACCGTGTTCTGGGTAGTTGGGCTCTCATATGTCATATACAAATAAAAACCTCGGCGAGTTTAAATACCCTGTAAGTGTCCCCCTAAAAGGTTGGGGAGCCGTGAACAGTATAAACAATCAAAACAGTTGTAAAAAAAAAATGATGGTCATTCAAATTATGGTCAATCACGGAGGCATATGATGACCATACATACCATAACCAACTTCATTCTTTCCTGTAGGAAAAATCGCTGAGGAAAGATGATGAAGCCATCAGCAGTGACGCTGCCGTGCGCAGCTCACATAGAAAATCGTGCTCTGAAGTTGTTTCTCTGGGCAGACGGTGAAGATAGGGCAGCTCGCTTCAACAAGTGAGTCGCAGCCTTCTGTGTTAGTCTATCTAGCTTTTTGCGGGAGTAGCCAACTTCTTGCCTGCTCATTGAGTGCGATGTTGGTCATGGGGGGGCCACTCCAGGAAAAAAGAATGTGCATAAT
>JAZHYW010013782.1:0-46164 GCA_037355805.1 Ixodes ricinus | reverse complement strand
ATCCTCATCCACAACTTGGGTGATGAAGGTCAACGTATCTATGATGCCGTCATAGTAAGTCGTCTTCCACCACCCGCTACCGCTACGCTTCCGCCAGCAACGGGGCCAGCTGTAAACGCGGCTGGAGAAGCTACGACGTCAAGTCAGTCTGCTCATGTGGCAAGTCCCTCTCACGACTGCTACGTAGAAACGGTCGCAGCCTTGGCCAACCATTTCTCTGCAACCACGAGCGCCATTGTAGAGCGATATCGGTTTCGACGCCGCTATCAACAAGCCAACGAGTCGCTCGCAGAGTATATCGCGGCTTTACGTCAATTGTCGACCACGTGCGATTTTGGAACCCGTGTTGACGAAGACCTTCGCGAGCAGCTCATCGCGGGAATATCCTCGATTTCTCTTCGCGAACGACTACTCTACGACAAAGCCTTAACGTTCGAGCGCGCCGTCGACGTCGCTCTTCACCTAGAGAAGGCCGCACAAGAAGCAAGCGCGATGCGATCACAGCCATATGCCGACGAACCTTCAATAGCATGCGAGGTCAACGCAGAACGTCGTAGACCCTCCCATCGACAGCAGCGAGGTAACAAAGGACGTTCTTCCTCGCGCCAGGTGTCATGGCGCCCGCCTACCTCCCATGCACCACAACACGACCAGCCTCTGTCTCGTCGAGCCTCAAATCGGAGCCTCTCCCGGACGTCCACTCATGACCAATCAGTGTCAGCACGACGCAATAACCGGGAGTTGGTCCAGTACAAGAGGCTCACATCCGGGCCTTGGGCACCTAGATCGCACCACGAGACCTTGCCAGAATGCCGAAACTGTGGTTTGCACAAATGTCTAACCGCCGCGGCCTGCCCAGCGAAAAATGCCACGTGCTATGGGTGCGGTAAGCGCGGACATTACGCGCGAGTCTGCAGGAGCTCCAACCGTCGACAGAACTCCGTTCATATCCAAGAGATAGTCTCCGACGACGACGAAGACGATTATGGAGTTGTGATGAACGTTACTCCTGGTGGTCGTCGATCGGCCATTTACATAGACGTCATCGTCTTCCATCATGTTGTCAACTTTCTCGTGGACACCGGATCATCCGTTTCCATAGTTTCGGACGCGGTTTTCAAGAGCCTCAAAGAGAAAAGGACCATCGAGCTTTTCTCACCACCAACGGCTCTCCTGAACTATTCACACGAGAAAATAACAGTCCTGGGAGCATTTTACGCAGATGTCTCCTACCAGGAAAAGACGGCGTTTATATTATTCTATGTTACAAACATTGGCACGTCTCTCCTGGGTCTTGATGCTATACAAGCCCTAGATCTTCGCATCCTAGGGACAGCGTTGCGCTGTCTCCACACTCAGGTCGAAGGCTTAGACCCGTCATCGGGGCGAGATTTATCGACCAACGAGGTACCACATAGTGCCGGGGTAGCGCACAGCCCTCCAGAAAAAGTCCAGCAGCGCCCCTCGTCGTGGGAGGATCGCCTACGTGCTGCTGTAGGGGAACCAAGTTCCGCATCACGGCTCTCTCCGAAGAGTGGTCCTCCTCATATCGGAGACCGACAAGCTGCTGCTGGAGCAGCGACACATGAAACATCTACAGCGGGACGCCTTCCAAAATCACTGAGCGCTGACTACAAGCATCTTTTTGTTTCCGAGCTTGGTCACGCCAAAGGCTATGTACACAAGGTAAAAGTCCGCCTCTCTGTTACACCAGTACAATGCAAATTGCGACGTCTTCCGTTTACGGTTCGCAAGCAAGTTTCAGACGAGCTTAAGCGCCTTGAAGCAAATGACGTGATTGAACGTATTGACGCGTCTGAATGGGTGTCGCCAATCGTCGTAGTCCAGAAGAAGGATGGAAAAATTAGAATGTGCGTAGATCTCAGGGAGCCAAACAAGGCAGTTGTTATTGACAGCTTTCCTCTACCACACACAGAGGAACTGCTTAATTCCCTGGTTGGTGCAACCCACTTTTCAAAACTAGATCTGGCTTCTGCATACCATCAGGTAGAACTACACCCAGATAGCAGAGACCTGACAGCCTTTGTAACACATGAAGGCCTGTTCCGATTTAAGAGAGTATGTTTTGGCCTGGCTTCTGCTCCAGCCACATTCCAACAAATGATGTCTAGAATTTTACATGGCTGTGAAGGAGTGCTATTCTACATAGACGACATCATTGTCTTTGGCAGATCCAGCGAGGAGCATCTTGCTAACCTCCGAGCCGTTCTTCAGCGCATCTCCAATGCGGGGCTACGCTTGAATGACAAGTGCGTCTTTGATGTCAGAGAACTCTCTTTCTTGGGTCACCAAGTTAGCAGCCAGGGAATCGCTCCTCTCAAACAAAAAGTCGACACCATCAACCAGACACCAGTGCCAACGGACATCAGCCAGCTCAGGTCATTCCTGGGACTGGTGGAGTACTATTCAAGATTTATTCCCAGACTTGCGACCGAAGTGGAACCACTTCGCCGGTTCCTGCGCAAAGACGTTCCATTCATTTGGGACCCCGAGGCCAACGAAAGTTTTAAACGGTTGAAATTTCTCTTGTCGTCCAGTCAAGTGCTTCGAATGTTCGACCCCGCCCTGCCGATAATCGTCGCAACAGATGCGTCCGCATATGGGCTTGGGGCTGTCCTCCAGCAACGAGCGGGGAAACAAGTCCATACTGTTGCTTTTGCCTCTCGTACGCTCACTCCAGCAGAACGAAAGTATTCGGTCGGAGAAAAAGAAGCCCTGGCATGTCTCTGGGCATGTGAGCGATGGCATAACTACCTATGGGGTCGCCACTTCACATTACGTACCGACCATCAGGCACTTATTGCCCTTCTGTCAACACGCGGTACAGGACATCGTCCGCTGCGCATCACGCGATGGTCCTCACGTCTGCTGATGTATCACTTCACGGTTGAGTATCAGCGAGGCTCTGACAACCGTGTGGCGGATGCTCTGTCACGCTTGCCAGTAGCTGACACGGAAGGCGGGACATCATTTGAAGAGGAGATCGTGTCGTTCGTCACTCCTTGCTTGACAAAAGAACAGCTGCAGCAAGCCACGACAGATGACGTCATCCTAAGTCAGGTGATGGACTATGTAGTTTCATCCTGGCCGTCGCAGAAGTTTTTGTCCAACGACATTGTTCCCTTTTTTCATGTTCGTGACGAACTCTCAGTTGTAGAAAACATGCTGATGAGAGGAGAAAATGTTGTAATTCCTACGACACTGAGGAATACACTGATTGAGATTGCTCACGAAGGCCATCCAGGAATCGTCAGGACCAAGAGCCGGCTCCGAGACCTCTACTGGTGGCCTGCCATGGATCGTCAAACCGAAAGTGTGATCAGAAGCTGCCCGGTGTGCCAAGCGACAGACAAGCCTGTCAAAGCTTCACCAACACCCTTGCAGCCAGTTCCACTTCCGGAGCGGCCATGGGCCAAAGTCGCCATCGACATTGTTGGTCCATTTGAACAAGCAGAGCCAGCATGCCGGTATGCCATCACTCTTGTTGATTATTTTTCTAAATGGCCAGAGGTTCAGTTTTGCCACGACGTGACAACCTCTCGAGTGATGACATTTCTGTCATCAGTCTTCGCTCGGGAGGGTTATCCAGGTTGTCTCGTGTCAGACAACGGGCCGCAGTTCACGTCATTACAGTTTAACGACTTCCTAAAAGACCGAGGCATAAACCACGTCTACTCGTCGGTGTACTATCCGCAAGCCAATGGGCTCGTCGAAAGGTTCAATCGAGTACTGAAAAACTTCATTCAGCTCGCTGCCGCTGAGAAGCGTCGTTTACAAGAAGCAGTCACCGACTACCTAGGGGTGTACCGGTGTACCCCACATGCCACAACAGGTCTGTCGCCAGCGCTCCTCCTCCACGGAAGGAAACCGAAGACGCGTCTCCATATCCTGGGTCTGTCACCTCGGGAATTTCTCCGCAACCCAGTGAAGGAGATGAAACGTCTACGAGAGCGAGTCTGCCAACGGCAACAGTCAAGCAAGAAATACACTGACCAGCGACGAGGAGCCAAACGACCGACATTTGTTGTTGGTCAGTTCGTTCGCTACCGGCTTCCAAAGAAAACGCGATACGATAAATCCAAGTTCAGCGAGCCGCTGAAAATAGTGGAACGAGTTGGACGTTGGACATTCCGCCTAGAGGACGGAAGAGCCTGGAATGCGTCGAAGTTGACCGCTGCCGTTCCACCCGAGAAACAGTCGACGCCCGCAAACACGTTTCAGCATCGGCCATCAGGAAGCCTGACAGTTCACTGGGTTCCTGAATCACCTCCAGTCGCGGATGACAGTCAGGTTCGTGCCCAGTGTACGCCCTCAGGCGTTGTTGCACGGGATCCACCGGTCCAGCCTAACGGTGATCAGGACACTTCCGGTCGGAGATCCACCGGTAACAGGACTGTGCAGTTGAACGAAGGTGCAGCGGCTGCATCTAACACCGCCGCAACAGCGTCAGCAAACGAGACTGTTAGACGCTCTAGACGAGAGCGGCGGAAACCTGTGAGATTCGGAGATACTGTGTGAATGGTATGCATGTTAATGTTTTGTGTCACTGTGTGCGATTATTTATTGCTATTGGTCACACGCGTATCCAATAGATTCTTAGAACCGGGCCCGGAATTTATTTTTCACAGTATGATTTACAGATTCCTTATGTTTATAACGTTTCGTATCTTTTGTGTGTGTCAATTGTTGTACAAAGCTTGTAATTACTCCGTGTATATTATTATGTACAAAGCGTGCTGATTCCAATTGAGGTTAAGGTTATTGTACATTTATTCATTCTTGTCTATCGTATCGTACTTTGTATATTGCATTGAGTCCTATGTATTTTGTATTGCGTTTGCTTTGTGTCTACTTCTTTCTTCTTTCCATCTTTCTCTTTCTCTTCTTTTCTCAACGGGGGGAAAATGTTGTATTCTCACTTCTTCTTTCATTGCTACATCTTTGCCACATCTATAATTCTCGGCCACTAGATGCCACTTCGTCTTTCTCTCTTTCTCGTGCTGGGTCCTTGCGCCCTAAATAAACATCATTGGCTTGATGGCGGTTGTCCAGTCACGACGTCTCTGCCGTTGTCCCGCGCTGGGACACGACATCATTGACCAGAAAACAAAAAAGTAAAAAGCAATTAGTCACACAGAAGTGAAACCAGCTATTAAGTGAAAAAACAAGCCGCTTTATATTTTGCTAGCAGAATTTTGCTAACGAATCAAAACATTTATGTACTTTCTTGTTATTATAAAAATATAAAGTAACTTCAAAAGTAATTCGCTACTTTGTTATGGTAGTTGTACATGTATCATCTAAAGAAACACTAATATAGTGCAAGATCACGAGAGAGCAAGAAAGAAAAAGAGAGAGAGAGAGTGAAATAAATAAAAATGATGAGCCGTCCGTGGATTCTGGCACGCCTTTATTCGAATAGGAGATCGATTAGAGGTAGTTTACATGTCATCTGCTATTTATTTTATAATTCGATAACTCTTCTTCTTTTACAGTGACATTTTCTCCTTGGGTTTTGGACCGTTCAGGTATCTTATCTTCCCTCTCATAAAAATCATAATAAACCGCCATTACTGTTTCTTCGTGGCCTCTTTTGTAAAAAAAAAAAAAATAATATCTGCAAATGTTTTTTATTATATACACTTTTTTAATGTTTTAGATGGGTGTGTACTTCGGGGCTGAAGGAAGATCTGGCAGAAACGGACGAACTGGCCACCAAAGTTCTCAAACAACTGCTGCAAACTGACGGTAACAGAGCACTTGTATACAATCCTCAAAACATCCAGCACGGAGCAATATATTTCAACATGATTTAAATGTCTAGCGTAGACTAAAAAGAAAAAAAAAGAATTATGACACTGTGTGGTGAAACAAAATGTATCTGCCTTTTAGACCGATCTAAAACGACTTATGCTGCAATTAGTAAAATACGACCCACAAGAGGTCCATCTTGCTGACACTTTTAAGGGCGCCATAGCCAGTGAGCTGCTACCATTCCTCCAAGCCCCAGCTGGAGAAATGGCAGCAGCTGATTGACTGTAGGAATGCGCGTAGCATTGCTTCACTCGTTTTTCAAGCTTACCTATACTTCGTTTCAGCTTGGGTCCAGACGCAGCCGATGCTACAAGCGCGAGCTACGCGGGCTTTCAGCGTTCCTGCCAAGCACGCGCGCTCGTGCAGTGCAAGCACTGTTCAGGGTAACATACTCGCGCTTGTAGCATCGGCTGCGTCTGGACCCAAGCTGAAACGAAGTATAGATGCACGCACCAAAAGCCAAACTGCATAAATGCTATATAAAAAAAAGGAGGAGTAAAGATTTTTATTTACATCCCGGCACGCGTACTACACCTTATGCACTCATGCACTGCGGTGTAGCCGAATCTGCCGGACAGGACGCTGGATGTGAATTGAGCTGCGTTCTGCGGCGCGATGCGGAGTGCCGCTGCTGCGTACTACCGCACGAAAAACTTGGCTTGCCTAACATAAAAAAGGTAGGGGAAAAAAACAACAACTTTTAGCCGTTTTATTCCGGTGAAGAAAGAAGACCAGCGGAGCTGTACAATGGAAAGTGATGGCCGGCCGCAAGTGGGCAAGCCAGAGTGGAAGAGGCTGCCGCCATCTATGAGCGACGGTGGCAACCAGATACGTCGCTTGCCGCCGTCGCTCATAGATGGCGGTAGGTGTCCAGAGTTCGGTGTCTTCATTTTCTTTGCGGGGGACACGAGAGAAGCCCGGACCGTTTGAACGCCAAACATAGTACAATAGTAAAATATCTTTGGGATTGCCCTTTAGTCACTGAAAGAGTGAGAACGGCAGGGCGTGTCTTTCGAACGCCCGGCTTCCGGCACGCGCTTCTTGCCGTCCGCCGTGCTTTGGCTACGCGCGCGCGCTCGAGGTGCACGAGATGTCGAAACACTATTGGTGGAGGTAACAAAGCTCGCGCTGGAGGCGGAACAACTCAAGCTCGCCCCTGCCGTTCTCACTCTGTCAGTCTCTATAGTCCCGCTAAGTCAACACCTTCCCCGCAGTACCGGAACGAGTGAAGCAGCAGTACCGCGATAACATCACCTGGATCGAGAAGGCCTCCACTCACAACCTGGTAAGCGTAGCTGGTGTTCAGTCCAAAGCGCCTGCGTAAGAGA
Source organism: Ixodes ricinus (assembly GCA_037355805.1). NCBI lineage: Eukaryota > Metazoa > Arthropoda > Arachnida > Ixodida > Ixodidae > Ixodes > Ixodes ricinus. Next base: position 39,001 of record JAZHYW010013782.1, on the reverse strand, counting down.
AAAAAAAACAAAAACAAAACAAATCACGTTGAAAAAAAAACATTGCCGTGTTGTAAGGGTTAAAATGATATACTGTATGATGAACGAACGTCTGTATAACCCTTGCATACCGGGTAAATGGGAGAAAAGCTAAGAGTGTTTTTTTTCCACCGAAAATTTAATTTAGGCACCCCGTATGCTTCCTTTCGTTCTCACGTAGCGCTGGCGGTTGGGACAACAAGTCGAACTTTTCATAACTTACCGTTATCTAATTAAAAGTTAGAAAGTGATTTTCGGAAATTTTCAGTGAGGAAATGGCGTCCAACGAATCTCGCGAATAGGTGAATGGCAAACGCTACCGGAAACGCGCCCCATTTTTTATTTGAAAATTTCCGAAAATCCCTGATAACTTTTGAATTAGATAACGGTAAGTTCTGAAACCATGGCTTGTGGTTCGGAGCGCCAGCGCTGCCTTTGGACGAACTTTCTAAAACAATTTTCGTGCATTTTTGCAGTGACAAAAACACGTCTCTCTTTCTCCCAAACACCCCTACTTACTATACACACGTACAGTGCAGTAACGGTCTAACGCTAGAGCGACTCTACGAAGGGATAATTAAACGAACAAAAAACTTGCACATTTTTTCAACGCGGCGTAACGAGGCGTCTGACAGTTATTGAGTGCTTTCTGTGGCATTTCAGTACACACATGGTGACATTTGTTACTTGATACGCCATATCCTGCTTGGAGCTACTGTCAGGAATATCTAAAAGAAGCACAGTAGGACGTCGAAAACAAGATAAATGATTCGGCGAAGGGGCCCACGCACGTTGATCACATGATATCGCAACATGCTACGCGGCAATGTGGCATTTTTTCTTTTTTTAGTATATAGTCAAGTTGGTATTCAGGATAGTCTAGTTTGCACCGGAACGAACTACGTGGTAGCGTTGTATTCTTTTATAATACGTAGCCAATTTGGTATGAACCTATTGCTATATTACCCAAGCATCAAGGAGAATGCAGGGATTGGTGCATTTAATTGCATTATAATTCTAACCTTAAATTACAAGCTTCACCCTTGTTGGTGTCAGACTGGTGGCAGCTGATAAAATCCGTTTGCTCTACTGACGTCTAGTCCCTTGTTAGCTCAGTTGGTAGAGTGCTCCACCTGTAATGTAGAGGTCCCGGGTTTGATACCCGGACCAGGCGGATTTTTCAGCTCGCTCTGTGTTTGGAGATTTGTGTTTGTCCTTTGTCCCTCTTGTTCCCCTTCTCCAGGGATTATTTTCGTCGGCATAAAAAATTCGAAGTAAATAACCAAAATAAAGCGTTGACGAACGCGCGTGCAAGATGCCATTTGTTTTAGGCATTTGCTGTAGAAAATTTACTTGTGCTGACGCGAGCACGTGCGGTGCGTGGAACACCAATCTCTGCATTCTCCTTGATGCTTGGGTAATATAGCAATAGGTCTGTCCAGAATAGACTACATTATACAGGGGCCTATGTGACTCTTTAAATATCTTCCGGGTGATTAAGAGGTCATGACGGCCTTTCGCTCATAGCTCTTACCTATACGCATCAGTTGCTTACGCAGGACATATATTGGACGGGCAGAGTACACAGGAGATTGTTTGCAGGTGGTCGGATCTCAAGCTAGGATCCTGTACTCCGACAAGACGGGACGGACACAGATCGCGCTGGCATTCAACGAGGCGGTCAGGAAAGGACAGCTCAAGGTAAAATGCCCTTATTGTCTCCTAACACTTTTTTTAAATAAAAGACTATTAAATTGTTTAGCAGAGAATCCTCACTTAAAAAAAAAGGAGGGGGGGGGGGTTACAGATCGTTTCTACCGTCCGGCAATGCTATCTGTTATCCGCTACGATATCGGGAACTCTACAGACAGGGCCAGGGGCGCCCCTGCGCAGTAGTGGTGTCCTCGTTGCCTAACGCGTAGCGAAGGGAAAAAAAACGGCCTAAGAAAACTCGTTAATGCGTTACATTACGCTAGATGTCCACTACTTTAAACCTCCGACCACTAATATTATTAAGGTTACAGGAAGAGAGTGACGTTACTGTTTATTCGAAGCTAGCAAAATATCGAATCAGTCAAGGTTAACGATGCGCCTCTCCGTTGACTCTGGAGACGACATAGAAACGAACCTTGACTGAACTACATGCGTGTGAATAATCGAATGGTATACTGCACCTTTCGTAGCCTTTAAATTACAAGAAAAAGTCATGACCTATCGGCTCTCTATACAGTGCCGGAACCTGTAGGGATAACACCGCACTACTCTGTTTGAAGCAATATTCTCACACCAGTAGCAGAATAGTCACCAAATAAGTTTATTCTTTGTATGTATCTCTTCTTTCTGCTTCAACAAATCGTTCTCTATAAGTATATTCGCATTTCGCACACAGGAGAACGTGTTAGAATGTACAGAAAACACGTGTAGTAGCTTTTATTGAGTGCTCTGTTTACGGTGGTTAGCAATTCTCGTGAGGTTCTCGTGGCGCTCTCTCAGGGACCCGTGGTGATCAGCCGGGACCACCACGACGTGAGCGGAGCCGACAGCCCGTACAGAGAGACGTCCAACGTCTACGACGGCTCAGCGTTCACAGCAGGTACGACCAACGTTACTATACAGCATGTACGCTAGCTGAAACGAAATACCGTGAAGTCACGAAAGAAATAAGCAGCTTAAAACGATTTCGGCTTATCTTATCTCACGTCATTGAACGAGAAACGAACGCAGGTGTGCGTCTGGAAACCACACGAAGAATAAAAACAAACAAAATCTTCTGAAATTTGTGACAATCGGGTTAACCCCAAATGCACACGCGCATGAGTGCACGCCTGCGCGCAAGATTGGACGCGTGCATGGACGGATTGACACCAACCTTGTTTTCTGGAGCGACTGAATAACAAGGTCAGCTCAATTCAGTTCATTTTCTGGAAAAAAAAAAGAGAAATAGTCGAAATTGTTATTTCCGCTCCCTCACTCTATCTCTGTCAGTGATGGGGCTTTCAGCTTAATTTTTCTGCCCCCTCTCCCTCTCTCCCTGTCAAAACGAGGAGAGAAAGGGAGAAAGAAAAAGCACAAGCTAAAAGCAATTTGACTTTGCGGCCAAAGCTACGAAGAGGCTTCAACTGAGAACACCTTCTTTTTTCCTCAGACATGGCAGTGCAGAACTTCGTTGGAGACGCTCTGAGGGGCGCTACCTGGGTGGCCCTTCACAACGGCGGCGGCGTCGGATGGTCAGTAATAGAGTGGCTACCCTTTGTCTACTTTATTTCTGTTCTTACACCCTCTCTTCTACGTCCGACCCAACAAAGAAGAAAGAAAGAAAGAGCAATTGAAGATATTAATTTCTTTTGCACGAGTTGTGTTGTGCTCTTTGTTGAAGCTGTACCGAAATGGAAGGTGGATATGGTATATACAATTACGCATCAAAAAAGAAAGCAGTTCTCGGGTGCGTAACGTATACGTGCCGGAGTAGGTGGGTGCCATTTCCTCGATGAAATATTTTTGCGGAAACCGCTAGTAACTTTTGAATCCAATAAGGGTAAGTTTTGAAACCCTGGCATAGGATCCCAACAATTGATCGATACATCCGGATGCGAGGAGAAAAAACAATATTTATTTTTGTTTCTTCGGATTTACATACAGCGTGAGCCAAATGGGACAGTTTACTGAAATCAAGAGAAGTCAATGTTGAATGCTAGATCACTGTAATTTACGCGGGGGGCACGGAGATGGTGTAGCATGGTTTCTGAAGGTAGCAAAAAAAGAACTCTGCCAATAGTTACATATAAAAGTTAAAAAAAGAAAAGCGTAGTCGTGGACGTTGGGACGTTTGATTTTGGAAAAACAGCAGCAAGTGGAGGACGACAATAATACGTTTTTTAAAGCATTACAGATTTGTTTAAAAAAAAACTGAAAGCTACATTCGGTTTTCGCAAGTGAATTAAACGGCCAGAGGCTAATTAAGTAAAATATGTTAATTAACTTTTTAATGAGTGAAAATATACATATGGTTCCAATTAGAAACTGGCTGAGCGTCATCGAAAATCATTAAATCAGCAATTTTCTACAAAGACTTTGAGCGCGTGAGAAGCGCAGTAGTGCGCCAAAGTTACAATTCGTGCAGAAGGAAAAAGCTATTAGCTACTGGTGCGATAAAGCGCCCGCGCGATTTTTCCGCCTCTTATCACATGTTGCACGAGTTCTACCTTTAGCGCACTACTACGCTTTCCCCCGCACTCAAAGTATTTCTAAAAAATATTGATTTCGTGGTTTTCGAAGACGCTCAGCAAGTTTCAATTGGGAACCATCAATCTATTTCCATTCATTAAAAAGTTAATTCACATACTTTACTTAATTACCCAATTGATCATTACGGTTAGGCCCTTATAATATGTCCCCCTGGTCGCATGACTCACCTGCACAAACCGCGTAAGTGTAGCTTTCCCGGCTTTTTTAAAACAAATCTGTAAAGCTTAAAAAAAAAATCCTGCCTATATATATTTTGACTGTGTACCTCACACCAGCTCTGAGTACGTTGAGCGAAAGCTCGCGCTGCAGAACCCAGGATCCTGGGTTCGATCCACACCCCTGCCCGTTTCAATCTGGATGAGCATCGTACCGGCGTACGGTCGTGTATCATTGCTGCGTGGTGCACGTTAAAGACCCCAGATAGGTGTTGTACCGCACTGGCGAAATTGCTCATCTACAGCTGGGAGTTAAGTCGCCCGTTGACACAGACTAAGTTCTAGGATGTATAAACATCATACACACAACCAACCGAATTTTTTCACTTTGTACCTGTTCTCTTTTTTGTAGACTTAAATGTCTTACAGCGTTTGTTCAGTTTTAGTTGATAATGCTCCATATCTCGATAACTAACAACCAAAGTAGCACAAAGTGGGTTCTAGAAGTGGGGCCCACGTCGATTTTCAAGTCGGACCCAAGTAGGGCCCACTTGGGCAACCCAACTGGGCTACCTCGAAAGACCCACAGCGGGCCTACTTGGGTAACCCACAAGGGCCGTCCGCCTGGGGCCCATAGGGGGTCGGCAGCCCGGAGGGCCTCCCTCGTGGGACCCGCAATGGGCCCACGTGGGAAGCCCACATTAAAGTCACTGGGTCGGGCCGATCCAGTGACTTTAGCCCACATGAGGTCCCCCGGCAACATGATCACGTTCAGAGTTATTTTATCATTTACGTACGGTGTGGGGTATACCAGTGCATCCCAAATTGAGCACGCTTCACTCTCCACGTGGGCCCACTCAAAATAATTATCATTTGTTACATTTCGATAGGCCAATAAAACGCCTTGAGCAAGACCATCGAAAAATGGGCATTTCACGTGTACATATAAACTTCTGTTGGACAAGTAAGCGCGGTATACACAGCCAGCTTGAGCCGGCTACAGACACCCGAGTTTTAAGAACAGATAACGGCATTCCTACAAGCGTGTTTGGAATTCACGCTCGTAAAAATTCCACCCCACGTAAACGACCCTTTCATACACGTTAAGTAACAAGTTAGCAACAAAGTTTTGTAAACCTAAAATTCATATCTCACGTTTTAAATTACAATCTTCGGTGATGTACCAAATTAAGCCGATCTCCTATGTTAAATTTTAAGAACGTGCACTATTCTCAATATCTGCGGAAAGTGCTATTCTGCGAGTTGCACAGGGAGTCCAAGTTGGGCATGCCTTCGCTTCGCCCCTTTGGAGCCTCCATCTATGCTAACCTTTCCCCCGTTTAGCCGAGGTTGGTCCCCTTTCATGTGCTACCTGGGAAAGATCGATTCATGCTTGTAACCTTTGATTGTGACATGTTTTTCCTACCATATTTTTATGAAACAAATACACCACCTCGCCATACCTTTGTGGTAAATTAGTGTCGGACAAACTCTGCTAGTAATTAAACTACTGAGTTTTAATTACCCTACCCAGGGTCCCTGGGTTCCAGCGCGAGATTTCGCTAGACGTGCCGTTTTAAATCAGTTTGTAACATCGGAGCTCATTCTTTAAAGCTACTTAGAGAAGAGGAGGCGCAGGCCATTTGCCTAAAAACACAAACACAAAAAGAAATATAATCCGCGAAGCGCGTAGCCCGAAACCCTGAACACGACTGAAAGAAACGGGGTCATGCAAGTAGTCCGTCGCTGCGCACTGACACGAGATGACCTCGCGATAGGTTGCTCATAGTCAGACGGCGTCACGGACAGATAATAAAATCCGCAGGGGAAGGCAATTTTCAGGCCTTCACCGGAGCGCAAACTTGATCGTCCTATTTTCCTATTGAAATACATGGAAGGAAGATCTTGTTAGAGATATCATGTTAAGAAATAAATTCCTCCAGTGACGCGGTGTCAGAAAACTTATTAGTGCCTCTGTTTTCTTTATAAGTGCTCATGAATGGCAAGTTGAAAAAGGGAGCAGTTTGGAGGAATTTAAGCTCCCGTAGGAAATCTCTAATTCCAAAAAAAAAAAAGTGCAACCACACTAAGAAAAAAAAATACTTTTTTCTTTTCTTTTTAATAAAACTATTCCGAAGTCAACCTGTCCTGTGGTTATTGAGCAGTCGGACCAAACAGTTTCCATTGGAAATGTATTGGGTCTAGAGAGCTGCGATATCCTCCGGACCAGAAGCTGAAGTTTCAGAGCCTGCTGTTATCTTATGCAAAACTTATAAGTGATTTTTTTAATCTTTCCGTGGAAAAATGGTACCCGTTTCCGATAGCTTACTTTCATTCATCTTCATGTATTCGTTGGCTTCGTAGGCCGTCATTTTCCCATCGTAAATTTCGGAATATCATTTATAACTCTTGAATCAGATAAGGGCAAGCTCTGAAATTTTGCCATCTGGGTAGGACCACTAGCGCTCTACTTGGGTGGTGATTAAATGTTCGGCAATCCAAATGTATTTTTTGTGTGCAAAAAAACCAAAAAACATGCAAAAAAAGTGTGCCTGTGTGTGTGTGGGGGGGGGGGGCACCTTGTACACTACTAGAAGCTGTGCATCAAGGTTACTATGCCTGTCCCTTTAATTCCCTCTTATAGGGGCGAGGTCATAAACGGAGGGTTCGGATGCCTGCTGGATGGATCCAAGGTAAGTGCCTTCAAGATCTGCGCTTGCGTAAACTTGAATGGATGGCAGGCATTCATTTGGCTTCGAGCTTTGAATCTGTGTCCTTCGGCGGTCAAGACGTTCCCTATGCCTTTGTTTCGCAGGACGCAGACGAACGCTTGACATCACTTTTGTCGTGGGATGTGAACAATGGAGTGAGTAACAAAATAGTTTTTTACGTACTTCCATGTTATAACTAAGTTAGTAACTGCGCTTTCGAGGCGACCTATTCCCGATAAGTGGGGAGAACCTGTATCCAGAAAAGCCGCGGAACCTGAACAGCTTTTATGTATGCGAGGGCACATTGCAAACGATGTGTTAGCCATGTCAAACATCTATAGGACCATCGATAATCTAACTGAGAAACTAGTTCCCAGAAATTGATCTAGACAGTTCTTGAGTGGCGCAGCTACTTCTCGCGCATGCACCGGCGGGCCTTGCAGAAGTGGACGGTGGGGGTAAGTCACGTAAATACTGGCCTGGTTAATATGACTGGACAGCCTGTCACTTCAAAGAGGTCCCTTAGTTTCTGTCATATTATACTATACAGAACGCTTGTTTTGCATTCGAACGACTTTCGTAAACAGTGTAACCGGTACACGGATACCGTCTTCACTGGATGTGCATATCTCGGCGGACATTAAATGGAACCATCGCGATCAGTATAATAACTGACTGAGGCGTGTTAACGTTTTGATTGATAGTTCGATGGGTCATGTTGCAATCGCAGTATTAGCGGCAACTACTGCATTATCATACTATTAGAGGTTTCACCAGTTTTACGAAAGGCACGGGCTTTGAGATATTCTCCGATCCGCTTTCGCGTTTTTCTCGCTCGATTCCGAAGTTCGATAGAGAGAACAGCTCTGCAATCCCCGACCACAATCATGCATGGTCAGGCACTCGTTTTTGGCACCTCGTCAGAATCTCGGCAGCGTGCGATGGCGTAGCCAGGAATAGGTTTTCTAATGAGCCAGGAACGAACGAGGGCAACGCGACGGCGATGGAAAGAATGAAAGCCTGGCGGCACTATCACACTCTTTCCGCGTTGACAGTTTTTTGCGTACGGATTCCGCCGTTCTCACCCTATGACACAATAGTCGTCATACCACGCATAGGCGTCGCGTAGGTACGCGAAGCTTCGCACAAGTAAAGCGCGCAACACGTTCCGCACCCCGCGCAATGTTCACTCTGCGGATGTCGCTTCTCCACGGTGCACCGGTGCCCGACAAGAAGCGCACTCAACGGAGCTGGCTACGCCACCCAAACAGGACGAGAGAAATATGGCGAAACTTTCGAGCACTGTCAGTATGGGACCGTTCGGCTGGGCCAGGGGGCGTGCTGGAGCGATACCAGTGGCGCCGCGCCGTGGCCCAAATTCGCCCTACTTAGCCGTTCGCTCGTCCCATCGCGCTGCCAGTTGCAATGGCGGGCACCGCGTTGAAGCTTTTTGTCCGTTAAAAACTGTGATCATTTTTTAGGGAGGCGAACCTCCGCAAAGAAAGGTTGCCTGTGTGTCACCTCTCCGGGGTGGAGCAAATAATCCAGGCATAAGAATATTTGTCGTTTGCGAAGTGTGTCTCGCAAATGCAAGACAGCGTCGAGTCTAACATCCACCTCGAGATAAATGCTCTTTTTCTTTATGGTTTCGCTCGCTCTTCAAAGTTAGAGTGGACTAAGATGAGGATGCAATATTGTTTAAATTGTCTTTTCGCGCACAGCTGCGCTGTCGCATACATACCTTGAACTCAGGTGAGTTCTCGGAGTTACCGGCTGATGGAAGCATGCCGCGCCTGTTAGTTAATGACGAGGCACGTACAGCCTGATCGCAACACTGGGTCAAGTTCTAATAATTCGGTACGTCACTAAGGCCTCCGCTTTTATTTTGAGCGGGTCCACCAAAAAAAATATATATATTACTATACGCCGCAACACCTTGCTGTGTTTGCGCGCATCTGTCGCTGCCGTCAAAGCGGTAGAATCGCAATTCATGTACGTGCGTCAGTAACCCACTTTTAATTTTATTAGTGAAGAGAGGGATCTCCAATCGACTTGCATTTGCGTTGTAAAGCGTTCCCTTTTTCTTAACTTATTTTTATGTGACCGCAGAATGATAATTTTGAACGCTGTTCCGGTTCACAACAAATAAAAAAAATTTGCGTCACTATTTGTTTTGTCTGCTGTTTAGGTACAATTAAACTTAATATATCTTGAGTCTGTGTGCCAGGAGAGGATCGTCAATATTCCTTCACTCTCTCTCTCTGCAAGAAAATATTACTTAATTTTTAATTTCAGTCATGAATGCTTAGTTACTGGCCTTTGTGACGTGCCCCGTCCTTGTTCTCTTTATTTTGCTTTCAATTTATACATCTAACATTGCCAACACACTCTTATTGGTTGACCGAGGAATGTCCGGGTTTGATGTTTTAGAGTTCCTTGGAAAGTAATTATGCCTGTTGTAGGTTAACTACATCATTTTAATAATATAAAAATAACTAGAGTACGGCCGTCAGTTTAAATCTCTTTTCAACAATGTGCTCAAGTCAGTGCTCAATACGGGCTATGATTATCTGCCTCATTGGCCCTCATGTCTTTCGCTGCTTACTCGCCTTCTCTTGTAAGCATCAGAGAACAAAATTGATAGAAATTACTGTGAGAGCGCAGGCGAGCCGGTGTGTATATTAACAATTTGGATGAATTGCCCGAGACTGGGGCGAAAAAACTAAAAATATCAACCGTGTATGAGAGATACCTCTTTCTGTCCACGGTTGATGTTTCTAGTTTTCTCGACCCAGTCTCCACTAATTTATCAAAATGAAAAATTGGCTAGTAAGTAAGGTGAGCTGGGTTCTCAAATTTAAACTTGTTTAAAAAATAGTAACTGCATAATCGGGTTTATTTTGTCGACACCCACGGGGAACCATCCTAGCTATTACATTAGGAACATCTATTCTAACATCGCCAACACGCTCAAATTGGTCGACCCAGAGATGTTCTAGTGTCGAATTTTGTGACGCCCTTAGAAAGTAATTATGCCTGTTGTGGGCTAACTACATCATTTTAATATTATATAGAAAAACTACAATACAGCCGTCAATTTCTTTTCAATTTTTCAATAAAAAATAAAATAAAAAGAACTATGCGTTCAAACGATTATCTGCCTAATTTTTCCCCAAGTCTGTTGCCGCTTACCCGCTTTCTCTTGTTAACATCGGGGAACAAAATGGGCGGGTAAGCAAAGTGAGCTTAATTCTCAAATTTAAAGTCTTTTATAAAAAAAAAAATGGTAACTGCATATTCGGGTTTCGTTTGTAGACAGCCATGGGGAACCATCGTAGCTATTACATTAGGGACTTATCGTAGAACGTCAGTGTCGGATTGCGGGCCCCACGGGCGCCAGCTCATACCGCCCCCAAGCAACGCAAAACCCCTGCATGCTCTCGCGTGTGACCTACGAAAGGTCGCTATTAATGTGACAAGTAAGCGTAGCTGCATTACTGAATCACGTGACAAGATAGAGAAACAATAATTAAACCTGTCCTCCGCACAGTTGGCGATTCATGCTTCTGGCGATCTTTCTTGAATCATCTCCCAGGAACCAAACAAAACTTTTCGCGAGACAGATATACCTTTCTGTTCAATACGATGCTGTGGCATTTGGATACCTTTTGCATTCGGTACCTTACTTTACGAAGCGCGAGGCCAGCCCGACAAGCGCACCAGCCTCCCGCGTCGTCTGCTCCTCGTACTTCTACCAAGTATCGGCGCGCCTCGCCAGGGGCAGGAGTGGCGCTGCGTATGCGCGGCGAAACTTCAGCCGCACTGCCATCTTGACGAATTACCCAAGGATTAAGAAGAATGCTGGGAACTAGGTGCATGCGCCGCACATGCTTGCCTTACGCGTATAAAAGATTCGATGTGGGTAATCAAAATAATGCATGCATAAATGCACATGCCATTTGTTTGATACGTTTGCTTTAGAACCGTTACGCCTGCAAATGCGAACACTTGCAGCGCGTGTAAATACTCTCTAAGCATGCTCCTTGGTATTTGGATAATTTAGTAAATGTCTATAGGACATGATTATTGTAATAATCAAACACAGTGAAAAATTCGCTAATGGCACAACGGCTCGGCAGTGTAGCGCGGCCTGGGGTATTTGTTTCGAATTATTGACAAGAAATTACCTGTTGCCACAGATGCCACATTTCTGTGAAATGTAGTAAAGCGAGCCCTTTAGGGCAAATGGCGCGGACAATCATATCCTCCTGCCATGTCCAACCAACATGTCTAGTCATTTCCAACCAACAGAATCACCTTTTGGATGCTGCAACAATTAGACACCAATTAAATACAAAAAAAAAGTAGAAATATTTTTTTTAAAAGTTATTTCGTAATCAGCTTGGGAGTTATGATACCTAGTCACAGAAACAAAATTACAAGGCCCCTTTCATGAAAGCTATGATGACTCATTCACGAGCCTGAATTTCAACAGCAAAATATCTGATTTGTTGGCCGTAGAAAGCAATCCAAACAATTATCGAAGAAACTACAACGTGTCAGCAAGCTAGTGAATAACACCGACAATTAAACCTCAGACATATGAAATAGGAACGTTCAAATAATACCATGGAACAAATTCACTTTGTGCACACTATGTATAGCTGCAGCATGCTCATGTCATTATAATTGTTTTGTCTCGCGTTTATCCCAAATGTAATTCAAACAAACCGTCTTGGTTTTCAGGTGAGCCGCAGAAGCTGGTCCGGAAATAAATATGCTTACGAGACGATCCAACGTGCGATGGCAGACAACCCGGACCTTCAAGTCACCTTGCCGAACCAAGCAGACGACAAACTCATTGAGCAGGCACTCGGACCAGCCTAGTGGACTGGTAGCATGACGCTCCATGCAGGAAGGGTACCCTCATGAACAGCGACTTCAAGGGCAATATGGAAAATTGGCAGCTGTATTGCCCCTTCTTCCATCACAAAACCTATCTCAACAATGTGCAGTGGTTCGCGACACGACCCCAGTCATCGTAGTAGACTTTAGAATAAAGTGACATTGGCTCGACTTATGAAAACTGTTCCTTCAAATGTCTGCTTTCCAGGTGACTTTAATGTGTTTACTGTGACGCAGTTTAATTTTTACAAGGAATATATTCGGCTATAGGATCACAAGAGGAATGCTCACTCTTTTGCACAGATAGCACTAACATGACTGACACTTTTGCTCGTCACTTGTAGTTTCGCGTCAGACGACAAATTCTTCTGCCGAAGTTGGTGCCTTGCATAAGTACTCTCCACAACACAAGTAGCGGGGATGAAAACATTCCAGCTTTCACACAAAATCAAGAAAAACTGTCAATCGCATGTTTGTGCTGACCGTGTTGCATTGCATAAAGCAAAACAGGGGTGTATATATCCTCAAAGGATGCTTCAGCGTAGATGGTGATATGAAAGTGGAAGACTCTGTGCAGGGCACGTTGCAGCCACACTTCATGCTGTAGTGCCTCAAAATGTTTTTTTCTGCTCACTGGCACAGACACGCAAAAAGAGCTCCCAGTGATGATCACCACTGTAGATACACATGCCAATGTTTTCCTATTCACCATGCCTAAGAAGTTGGCCTCACTCATGCTTCATACTTGGTTTCAATAGTTAAAGGTCAAGCCTTCTAATATGGGAGGTTTGATTGGTGGCCAACTTTTTGGTACCAAGCTCAGGTATAGTAAATGCTTTAAGCAAAAAGAGAGAAAAAAAACAACAGTCCACCGGATTTAGAAAATAACAACACCCTGTTTAATGATTTTATGTATAGTGCAGTGATGGTCATTCTTACATAAAAACACCTACCATTGAGAACAGTCACCCAAAACAATCAACCACAGTCTAAAAAAAGACTGAGTCTTTTGTTGTTCTGTAATACCCTAAGTCTGTGACAATACAAAAATATTAGTTTATTCCAATCATTAAGTCTTCTCAAGTACAGGCCTCTGTGCATTATTGCAAAATGTTCAAGTACCAAGAGAAAGGAAGAAAGTGCCTTTCCACAGTAATGTATGCTAAAAGGTGTGAACTTCAAACTCTAGAGTGTCTAAGATGTCTGCACACTCACACACCTCAAGGCAGTGGCGTAGGCAGAGGGGAAGTGTGGGGAGTCGAAACCCCTCCCCCCTCCCCCCCCCCCCAACGCGACCCGCTCGCTCCCCTGCTCACGCAGTCGGTTTTGCACGAGGCACGGAGCAAAGGGGGAGCGTGGACCATCTCCAACTTATATGCCTTCGGGAAAATTGTTTGTGGGGTAGAAAATGCTTAAATTAATAAAATATGCAACATTGCATAATTAATGTTTATTCGATGAGATGCGGAACTTGATCTCAGATAGATAGAGAACGGATATTTCGAAACATTTGTGGGGTGGAGGATGGCGATTTCAAGGCAAAGTATAACAAACTATTATTACTGCCATTTCGTCGTTTACCTGAGACTGGGGTTTCTTAGAAGAGCAAAGTAACAGAAAAACAGACAGGTCTGTTTTTCTGTTACTTTTGCTCTTCTAAGAACCCCCAGTCTCAGGGTAAACGACGAAATGGTTGACTTCCACCAGCTAGCCTGTACTATGACTCTTTTTTATTATTACTGAAATACACAGTTCAATCAAACCAAAGTGAACATAATAAAACGAACATACGGTGATAATATGAAACAATGTCAGTGATGTAAGGAATATTAAATGAATTGTAAAAAACAATTGCGCTGTAAGCAACGGGTAGCGCTGCGCTCACACACACCTTTTGCGATCAGAATTACGTGCTTTCCACTAGAAATTGCCACAAATAAAAAAGGAACTGTGACTAGTTAGGTTAGAAAGCAATTTACTGGTTCTCTACATCATTTCATTTATGCCAAGCGCCTACACATTAAAACGCAGCAGCCTGCGTTCACGGGAAAAAATCCAGGACGTCCTCCGCTTGAACTTTAATGTCGCGGTGAACGATCAAAAGCGCTATACATACTTCGTTTCAGCTTGGGTCCAGACGCAGCCGCTGCTACAAGCGCGAGCTCCGGGCTTTCAGCGTCCCTGCCAAGCACGCGCGCTCTTGCAGTGCAAGCACTGTTCAGGCCCACATGCTCGCGCTTGTAGCATCGGCTGCGTCTGGACTTAGGCTGAAACGAAGTATAGACCGAGCAGTCGCTCATTCGAAGTGGACGCTCTCAATTATGTTTTCAACCGTCGTAGTGAAGAGACGGCGCCAGCTTCCGCTTGTTAAGCAGGTGCTAGGATCTTGAGGATACGGGACGGTCTGACAGGACCCGGAGAGGGCGACTGCCTGTATACCGCAGACGCAACGGGCGCTTCACGTTTCTCCCTCTTGCATTGGACGCCTAATATTTCCCTATTTTTGGCGAAGTTTTCCTCACTTCGCGAAAATCGTCGCTCACGGATGCGTTGAAGTCCGTCTTGCTTTCTGCTTTGTGTGTTGAGGTGGCGACCGATGCAGTTCCTTATTAAATTAATCTCTTCGTTGCACGGAACATGAGAAACTCCGAAGAGACAAGCCTTCATATTCCCACTACGCATAGGCGCAAGGGTAGTCAAGTTCCTTTCCACGTTCGGCGTGTGGTTTGTGTGGTGCGTCATGTCATTTCTCCGAGTGACGGAACGACGAGTTCGGACTGATGACTTCTCCTTACCCCGAAGATATGCTGCTGCTGCCTTTGGACCACGCTTCAAGATAAAGCGGCCTAGCAAAGATAAAACTCTCTTTCCTTCGACATCTGGTTCTGTAGAGTGAATTCGTTACACCATTATTAGATAATAGATTTTGGGTTTGTGATTGCTCAGAATTACCTTCACCCTAAATATGGGCCCCTAGTGTTTGTGCGTGGTCAGTTGCTCCAATTTTTCAGCGTCGATATTTTTTTTATTCTGCTTATTTTGTTTTGGTGAAAGTATAGCTATTTTTGTGTTATGTCTGGCCTTCACGCGTTTGTAATGCAGTGCTACCTCAAAAGCGGAAGGAATTGTGCGCTGTGAGGAAGCTTTTAAAGTTGGTGGGCCGCAAGTACGACGACGGTAGAACAGTAAGCCACCACGCCCGTATTCCTGTAAATGAAGCCTGCTCCGTTTTTAAAAATGACAATGCAGCTTTCCTCGTTTTATCTTAAAGACCCGTTCACACTCTTGCAATCGAGTACGACCGAGAGAGACCAGACCAGTTTATAATCCTCTTGCAACGTCTTGGGACCAGGCGCGCTGCTGCGGAGTTGGTTCTCAGACGCCGTAAGAGGATTAAAAACCGGTCTTGTCTCTCTCGGTCGTACTCGGTTGCAAAAGTGTGAACGAGCCTTAACAGCGCCTCCCCAATTTTGCCTCAGCGTCCGTGTCGGCGAGCTCACCCAGCGTCATTGAGGGGGGGGAAGGGGGGGGGGAATGCCATTGAACCCCTCCTGAAATAAAATCCTGGCTACGCCACTGCCTCAAGGTTTTCCCAGAGCTGCGCATTCATTCTCGCAGATCCTCCAGTTCTTAGAAAAACACATGAGAAACTATTGGGCATGGCCTCACAAATGAATGGCAAGGGTTTGAGGCTATTTTGTTTGCTAAATTCACGTCAGATCTGATTCCATCTGAACTGCCCAAGCTGGGAATCTAGACAAAATCCCAGGGCAGCTGCTGAGGCACACTAAGCGGCAAGAATTTACCTGCAAGTCAAGTATTTTCCGGACTATAGTCCACCGACTATACACGAGAAAAAGTTTACATTTTACCCGGTGCAGATCATCGACAGGTGCAAACTGTACAAGGATTTGTTATTTAAGATCGTTCATCATGTCAAGATGTAATGGATTTTGTGAATGAAGGATCATGTTCATTATGATTTCTGGGTGATACAAGCTGCATTGTATACTAATAAATTAGGAATTTCTCGAACTGCGCTCTGTATGGGAATATTTTTATGTCTGAACTAAGCACTGGATGCAAACGGCACTAAATACAAATTGTAAAAAAATATATATATATATATATATTTTTTTTAAATATATATTTTTTTTAATTTACACAATGGGTGGGGACAATAGTCCGGAAAATATAGTACCTTTTCAGCGTGTTAAGTTTTTACTATGAACAATTGACTTTGAAAGCACTATCCCACTCGTACAAATGACGCTTGGGTCAAAGACAGAAGGGTAGACGATCGACAAAGATTCGTCGTCGAGATGTTTGTGAAGCAAATTGTGACTGGGGATGCCTACTTTACGGACGATGCTATGGACGCAACAGAGGCCCTGCGAAAGCTGTTGAAATGGTCCATGTACTGCTGCACCGTGTCCACAGGGTTGTACAGTTCGTTCATGCGCCCCTGAAGATATTGGGGCGGCCCCTGCACCGCGGTGCCCATGAAGCCCTGCAGGAACTCTCGCATGAGGTCCCAGCAGCTCGAGGGCACCACGCACGGAAGGTACTCCACCTGCAGCAGTGAATGTGGCAGACTGACACGGCAATCGGACCTCGCACAGTATGTGAGAATGAAACAGCCACAAGGAAGCTACAATTAGAACAGACTCAAGATCGGAAAAAATAAATAAAGGAAACATGCAAAATTCACAATTCCATACCTGCCAAGTTCGGAGAAAGCAAATCTGGGATATTTTCTAAGCTGGGCGCGGGGAGGGAGGTATTTTAAAAGAAATATTGACAATGAGTTTACATGAACACAACTTCATTGAATTTGAATTGCACTGCTTACATGCTAGCAAGATACAGCTGGGCCTCGCAATCATTGCTGCCATCTGTTGCGATGGCAAAAACTCAATTGTTTAAATGCAGGAAAAAGTGGAGATAATTTACATGTTCTGGGAGATTTCCCTGTCAATAGTACAACCGTACGAAATGGTCCAACCCTTCCCCTTCACCCCCTACACAACAAAATAATAATAATAATAATAATAATAATAATAATAATAATAATAATAATAATAATAATAATAATAATAATAATAATTTTTATTTAAAGTGCCCTACAAGAACCACAATGGTCTTTTGATTGGTGCACCTCCACAAAAATATACAAGATCACCCTCAAGACACACCAATACAGAAGTATAAATTAAAACACAACTATGAAAACTAGTTAGTATAGGTACAAAAAGAGTTAAATTGACCCATGCACAGAACCATACATCCGTAGTCAAACATCAGATGTCAATTTCAGATTGGTAACCAAAAAGAAGTTCCATTGCGCTACATGCGACGTTGAGCCACGATTGCATATAAAGAAGGGTGTCTCTTTCCGATGCCTGGACTACAACGCTCACTCGTTGCCTACTGGCGTCTATTGGCTGCTCGTGCACAGTCGAATCTAACAAGATGCCCAAGCATCATCGAAGGTAGGAAGCCCACGCCAGAGGTGGGGTAACCAACAGACCACCCTACCAATCTTGTCCTGACCGTGACTAGTGTTGACATCACGGGGCCATTAGGTGACGACGTCCACGCGAAAATTGGGAACCGTCCATAGTGGTGAGGGTCTCTTTGATATACCTCTTTCAGCAGAGGCAATGCCCCCTGTCAAAGGCTCGGCTCGAGGATTATCTCGGTAGGAAACGGGGAAAAGAAAAGACGCCGGTAGGAAGAAGAGGGGACAACCTTCATTGTACTAACCTGGGCTATGTTCCAAATCTTACCCAAAAGGATCCGAGTTACTCCGGCGGGTCGCATTACATGACAACAAGGATAGAATAATGCTGGATGCGGGTAGGTGTCCGAATGCCAAGGTACAAAACCCTTACCCTGGACTAAGATCGAGTAAATCTTGGAACACAGCCTTGGGGGCGAGAGATAAGCCCCAGTGGGCACAAAAGCAATGTCTCGGAAGCTGAATCTAGGTCACCGTAGCTCAAAGGTGCTAACAGGATCGAGCATCCTAACTCAAAGAAATATTCGCGCTCGCTCGCGCCACTCTCACGCAGCTTCGTACCACACGGCCCTCGAACGGGAAATCTGAAAAAAGAGTGGATTGAGCCCGAACCTCGGGAGTGATGGATCTCGGGTGCGACGCGAGCCAAAAGCCGTTCCTCGGTGGTATTTAGTAGTGATGGGCCAAACTTTTGCCGAATCAAAGTTCGGTGCCGAATCTTGGGATTCGGCAAGAACTTTTGCCGAACTTTTCGAAAGATTCGACAAAGATTCGGCAAAAATGCATTGTAACCAGACTTTGGTTGATATTTTGTATTTTCTGGCAAAAAAGGTTTTATGTTGTACTTTTCTTAACTTAAATGCAACATGTAATTAGGGATGTTCGTTTCCGGGTTTTATATATTTTTTAATTCGGAGATGTAAAAATCGAGGTGCTATTCTTCAAGCTGATAATAGCAGAAATCGTTTTTTGTGGAAAATTCCGAAATTCGGGATTTTGGGGTTAGAATTCTCAAATGTACTCAATAACACTTTTTTTTTTTTTTTTTTTCATCGGAGCGTTTCGAGCTTCTGCCGCCATTGGCGTTGAAGTTAGGAATCGGTTTCAAGCTGGTAATCGGGGGGACATCAGGGTTTTCAGCTCCGATTGCATCGGTCGCTTCCAGGAAGCACTGCCTACGGAATTATCCTCTCCCTCAGGTGTCTACAAAACTCAGAGCCGTTCGAGGACGGTCGTCCTGATCAGATATTTCACTATGCAATAAGACCTGTTCAGTTTCCCCGATCTTTTTACGCAGCTGGCTGAGACAGTGTAGTTTGTAGGAGTTGACGCTCCGCGAGATGGCCATGCTGCTTGAGAGACCTGCTGGGCGTTGACACCTTAGCGGTCGAAGAGATTGATAGTGCATTTTACAAGCTGCGTGCGAGCCGAACGCTTCGTGGCGTGCCAAGGCGGTTCCACCTGCACAGCGGGGGACGGAAAGCTCCGAAGCCCCATACGCCTCCGCTTTCCTCAGCCGGCCTCTGCAGATGTCACGGTGAGTTAGGCGCCTCGTTAGTGGCGGTTGGTTGAGGTCTGTAGCGTCCACAGTGCTGCATGCAGCTTGCGAAATGAACTTGTGGAGATTCTGGCTGCCCTCCCGCGCCGACCCTCCGGGACCCAATTTCCGGCAGAAGCTCAGCGCAGCCAAACTCTCCGAGATACGTCACGCCTCGGGGAGCGGCCCTGGCCTCGCGTTCCACGGGGTCCGGCTGGACCGCTCCCCTAAGCCAGCTGACGTCACGGGACTGGCTTCCCAGAAGAAAGGACTCAAGCCTTGAAAAGGGGAAGCCGGACAAAGGAAGGCCTCTCTTCGACGGTGACGCTCTCTTGGACGGCGAGGCTCTCGAACGGCGGACGGCAAGCGTGCAGCGGGACAGGAGACGAAGACGCTGGCGCGGGATTCGACGGGACACGGACGCTGGAGCGGGGGAGTGCGGGCGCGACGTTGAGTGGCGGACTCGACGAACGGACCGGACGGCGAACCTGGGCAACGACGTCCCCTTGACGCGGTGTGGACGACCACCGCTGGGACTTGGAAAAGCTGCACTGGCAGCGGACTCTCCCCTGGCCTGGCTGATGACCGTTCCCCAATCCCGAAACCCCCCAAGGCAATGAGTGAGTGATTAAACCCTTTTGCCGAGAGCGAAGTATTGCTGTGTCACATTCATCCGGGAACAGGGTCGGAGGGAATCGGAGTTAGATGCCCGCATAAACTGGCGCCGCAACGTGGGGGCCTGATATTTGATCAGGCAGGCATTCCGATTCCAAACCTGTTTCCGGTTGAATTGGGGCACTGTTTCGCGCTCTTTTTGGGGGTCATCTTCGCTGCGGGAGCGCCGCACGAAGTTTCGTTGCGGGCGCGCCGCACGAAGGTCCTGACATGATCGCCTGCCTGACGAGGAGGCGCGGACCTTGACCGTTGTCTTTAGGGATTAACCCTTTGTCCCAGCCTGTCAGGAATTTACTTATCCCCGTTACGAGAAGCGTCTTGAGTATTTCGCTGTTCAGCGCACCGTTGGATGCTGGCAGGTTGATCCTGCTACGCAAGAGCGCTGTGTGCGTCGAAATTACCGCACTTCTCGAGGCCTGTAGCGTCGGGCGTCACCCCACCTACGCCTCCGGCCGTTCACGTCTGCTGGGAAAGATGCCAGCTCACAGTTTGGGGGATGTGACGCGCCTAACCGCCTTTGCTCGCGTATCGATGTAATGTTTTGGAACGCTTGTTACCGATCGGACGCGTTAGAGAGACATCGCTCTGGGTGGAGAACGCTCCCATTGCGGATGGCGGTTGCATGGACTGTGTTTGGAAATTATTCCCGCATTGCATTTTGTCCGGGAGGAGACTAGCGTCTCGGTTTGACCGCATGCTAGCTCCCAGTTGGCCTTGCTTGAGCTGTCAGCGCGGTTTTGAGCTTCGTTAGTTGACAGCGTTTTATAGGTACGGTATGCGCTCTTGTGGTTCCGACCAAGATCGCTTTGAACGAGTACCTTGTGGCCAGAGGCTACATTTAGGGGCTAAGCCCACTAAATCGTGCCGGATACGCGATGTCTGGTGCGCAGACGTCGGAATCCAGAAAACCACCGAGTTTCCGTTTTCACTTTATCAGTGGCTGTGCGTGTGTAATGCTCCGTGGAGTCCAGTTTGACGCGATGGGCATGACCCGTGCGTATCTGGTTGTAGAGTCGTGAGGTTGATCCCGTTTAATTGTGCGCACAGTTGGTTCCGGATCCTCACACCGCCATATCGATGGTTGAGCCTCGCGGCGGGAGTTACTCTTTCATTTCGTTTTCTCCGTCTCCGGAGGAGCGGCGGCCAGCGCGCGCTTTGCGCTGCCGCCGGATACAGATACGGCTCTCGGCCGTGCTTGGGTTCGCGTTGGGACGCGAGGGCGTAGAGAGCGTAATTGGTCGTGCAGAGACCTGGGTTAGAGATAAATTATAAATTTAGGGGGAAAAGACAGCTAGGTGGGGAAAGAGCTGTGCTCGTGCAGTGAAGAGCTGCACGAGGGGAGTGGCGGTCTTGTGAGGATGTGACGAGTTGTTCATAGTTTTATCCTGTACAGATGCGCGGTTGGCCCGGGAAAACGTACGGTTCACGTCGGCGGGTACGTGCCCGGGAAGCCTAGAAATTATGGCAGCGGCATGGCCGTCGGCGGCCTATAACTGTTGTGCGTTGGGTCAGCCCGTCGCTGTACAAACTGCAGCCTTTGCATGAATGGGTAGCGGGTGTTGGAATCCAGCGGTAAATGCGGTAGACACTTCGACGCTGCGGAAACTGTTTATGCAGAGCAAATATAGTTTATTAGCTCGTCCATTTCCAAGACCGGCCGGTTAGATTATTTGGCATTTCGGTGTCGCGCTCGTTGCGCGGAAGTTGAAAGGTGCGCGTGTGGGATACTTACATTGTTCGAACCCTGCCTGTCTTTACAGTCGCAAGAAGACTTTTCAGTTATGCGGCGTGTTGACTTGGTTGGGGGCGAGCTTTGTGCGTAACCTACTGCGTTTGTATGTGGAGACGTTGCTCGAGTCGAGAACGTCGAAGAGTCGCGAGACGCGTTGACGGCGTACTTTTATTGCTCGATCCCGGCCGGACTTGACATCAGCAGGAAGACTTTTTAGTTATGCGGTGTCGGGGTTTGGCCGGGGGAGAACTCTAACGTGCGTCGATGCGCTTGTCGCGGCTGTCGAGCCCGTGCGGGGTTCGGTGCGGACCGCCGTTACGCGCTCGTCGCTCCTGTTGGGTGGTCGCCTCCGAGCAGTGAAGCGGTAACGTCTGGTACATGCCCAGACGTTACGGACATAGCCGTGTAAATAGCCTGTCCGATTAGATCTGCTGTTCGCACGATCTAGATACTGTTCCCTTTGTACTGGTGTAAGTGACCGGTACCACGGAACAACAGCCTCTCAGCAAGGTGATTATCCCTTCTGATGACGGCGTGCTGCGTAGCTTGGCTGTAGCGTGTTTGTAGCTCGGGTGTCGCGAACGCCGAGTGCATGAGTGCCCGTCTTGGATAATTTCAGCTGTTGGCAGCGTGTTCTTTTCCGTAGCTATTTTGAGTCCCACCTCGTGAACGGGGCAGGATTGGTTGCCGTCTCTGTCTTACCGGAGGTTATTGTTAGATTTTGAGGTTTTGTGCGTTCTTCGCGAATATGTTAGAGATCAATATTGTTGTCAGAGGTGTGCGGTTCTGACACTCTGGTAGATTGTTTTCTGTTTTAAAAGAATGCGGTTGAGTTTTATAGGAGCAAACGTTGTATAGTGGGTGTATGTACCATAGAGAGTGCTCATACTTTTTAGTTGAGGAATAGTTTTCCTCTTACGTACCTCTCGAACGTGTAGCGTGACGTTCTTGATGATTGCCTGCCGGTTAGTATTGAAATGAAGAGTTTGGTTTTTATTTCGTGGCATGTCCAACGATCGAAAGATTTTGGTTTCGTCGCGCTGTCTGATATAGCGTGCCGGTATTCGTTTTTGCGCGATTCGCTGTCTGGGATATTTGGCACGGAAGCGAACTTCAAGAGCCGGCGTGTGTGTGTGTGCCTGAGTGCCCGTGCGTGTTGTGAGCTGTGGTGCTCCGCACCAGTTCGTGGACCGTGCTCCGTCGGTCGCGAGCTTCCCAGCGAATGAACGTCCACCGCTGGCCTGCCTGGTTTGATGCCACCACCATCATCATCGAGGGTGCTCGTCATCATCGGTGACACTCAGCTGAACGAGTTTCCTGCCTGAGGTCCTGGGGACCACGCAACCTTGGGCCCCCCCAAGTCCGAGCCTTGAGGGGAGGGAGGTGTGGAGATCTGGCTGCCCTCCCCGCGCCGACCCTCCGGGCCCCAATTTCCGGCAGAGGCTTAGCGCGCCAAACCTCCGAGATACGTCACGCCTCGGGGGAGCGGCCGTGGCCTCGCGTACCACAAGGTCCGGCTGGACCGCTCCCCTAAGCCAGCTGACGTCACGGGACTGGCTTCCCAGAAGAAAGGACTCAAGCCTTGAAAAGGGGAAGCCGGACAAAGAAGGCCTCTCTTCGACGGTGACGCTCTCTTGGACGGCGAGGCTCTCGAACGGCGGACGGCAAGCGTGCAGCGGGACAGGAGACGAAGACGCTGGCGCGGGATTCGACGGGACACGGACGCTGGAGCGGGGAGTGCGGGCGCGACGTTGAGTGGCGGACTCGACGAACGGACCGGACGGCGAACCTGGGCAACGACGTCCCCTTGACGCGGTGTGGACGACCACCGCTGGGACTTGGAAAAGCTGCACTGGCAGCGGACTCTCCCCTGGCCTGGCTGATGACCGTTCCCCAATCCCGAAACCCCCAAGGCAATGAGTGAGTGATTAAACCCTTTTGCCGAGAGCGAAGTATTGCTGTGTCACATTCATCCGGGAACAGGGTCGGAGGGAATCGGAGTTAGATGCCTGCAAACTATAGGTCCCTGTTGTCCCGAAGTAGGGTAGCTAGCGTGTGTTTACCGTAAACTCCGTGCAGCGTAAAAATAAATAGGTTGGTTATGTGGGTTTGAAATTCGGGAGAAATCGGGTTTAACTCGATTTTCCTGAAACATGTTCGGGTGTAAAAATCGGGTAAAATCGGGTTTTACCCGAAAGCAGACAACCCTACATGTAATGGATATTAGCACAGCTATTACTTAATAAGGTGATATTCTACAAGATAATTGTATCGGTGTTGTTTTTGTGTGTTTACTGGCAATTTTAGTGACTTCTTGCAGAGGTGGCGTGACAACGAGGTTGGGGAGTAGCAACGTTGGGTAGCAGCGAGAGCACAGATCAGTGGCAAGCACAGTCACGAATCACGCTACGAGAGTTTCGGTTTGGATGCCTCATCAGCGCAAGCCTGCAATGTGTGTGGTGTAAATACAAAGGCAATAGTACTGCAGTTTTACTTTCTCTGGGGATCACCGTTTCGTGCGCGAGAATGAATGCAACGGTTACTGAGCCTTCACCAGAAAAAATAACAATATTTTTGCCAATATGCATGTTTTTCGATTTGAGTCACTTGACGTCAGCTTTGCATCAAAGTGTGCGTCCCATATTCGCAACGCCTCGCTTTTAACCTTTAAAATGCCGGTTTCTGGTGTTAGGACAGGACACACACGGACGTTTAGGAAGATGAGAAGAGTTAGGAATGTCGGATGTGCAACATCGAGCACAACAGTTCTGTGTTCAGTTTTATGTAGATACATGATAACCGCAAAATAGTGCTAATTAAAAAGCAATATTATTTTGTTTTGGCACAAACTTCTTGTGAGCCAAAAACAGGATTGTTATAATTGCAAGGAGTGCTTTAAAGTAATTGTGAGTCAATGCTTCAACTACCTCGTTGCATCACTAAAATTAAGGTCAAATGAAAATTGCGTCATCCAGAAAGTACCGCATCATCTGTCACTTGCGCAGTAGACTGCGTAAATTATTCGTCGATCTTCTGTTCTTGAGGCAGAAAATATTGAAGAGGACCACACTCGCAAAGGCTCACAAACGCAGTTACCGTGTTGCCTACTCCCACACCCCACCGTAGCCGCTGGTTGTTGTACACTGTACGATGGTAGGGTGTACTACGATGGTAACTACATGACCGCACGGCGTCCATTTGCAATCTATGGCCCCGTCGCATTCTCGCGCGTGCGCAGACATTTGCCGAATTTCATTTGCCGAATCTTTGCCGAACTTTTCTTCAAAAGTCCGGCATATGCCGAACTTTGCCGAATCTGAAGTTCGGCAGATTCGGTCCATCACTAGTATTTAGTGAGAGCGACAAACGGACGCCCGAGAAATCATACCTCGACCAGGATGCCCCGGAAGCTGGGTCCCATGGAGACGCTGCCCACTTTGACGAGGAAGTCGGCCACCTCGTAGCGCGGGCCCTTGGCCTCCATCTTGGTGGACTTCTTGGGGCTGTAGATGCCCGCCATCTTGAGCATCAGCATGTCGAAGGTCGTGTCGGCCACGAGGCACAAGCCCGTGTCCAGCAACGCAAAGCAGGTCGCCGGGTGCTCCGTGTCGTGGATGATGTTCACGGAACGACTCGGATCTACGTCGCAACGAAACAAAACGACAACTGAGATTGGGACCTCTGACCAATTTTCATCCAGGGTCACTATATTCCGTTTGACCTCGAGTCTGGGCGCAGCCTCAGCTCGCATGAGAGCCAATGGGGCTCGATCAAACGAGCATCGGAAAGAGCAACGAGAATAGAGCAAAGAGCCAATGGGGTGTTCATCACATTTCTATATAGTATGTGTTCTGTCACCGCTAAACCAATCGCGTAGAGTGAAGGCCCAGTGACATGTGCTTTTGGTACGTGTGTTTGTGCCTTTGACTCTGTTTCCTATATTCATACCCCTCCCAAACTTGAGCGAGAGCTGCGAGGATGCTATTTTCAGAACCATCATACATATCGCCGCGCACCGATCATCCACTAAAAGTAGGTTGATGATGATGTAAACTTTTATTTGAATATGGAAATATCCGAAGATGGGTGGGGCCCCTAGTCCAGGGCTCCAGTGCTGGCCGCTGCTGCCTTGGCCCGCTCAACCAGACTACGCTGGTCGTCCGGGTGCGAGCTGAGCAACGCAGCTTCCCAAGTCTCCGGGGAAGGGGAGGAGATGGGGGAAAGGATGGGTGGGATTTGCAGGCCCACGTGACGTGGTATAAGGAGGGGTACTCTGAGCAATGTGGGCAGCTAGCAGGGTACATGGTGGGATAAAACTTGTGGAGGAGGGCGAGGTGTCTGTAGGTGTGGGATTGGAGTTGGCGCCAGATCACGGCCTCTTCCCGAGTTAGGCTCCGATGTGGAGGAGGGTATCTAAATCTCTCGCCCCGTTGATGAATGAGGATTTCAGAGTATTGGTTGGGTACAGGAATAAATTTGAGAATTGTGTTGTGTTCCTCTGTGTGTGGCACCCGGTGTGTACAGGCTCGGGCTACGGCATGGGCTTGCCGATTTCCATCTACAGATTCGTGGCCAGGAGTCCAGATGAGCGTCGTTTCTGGAAGCGGGGTTTTGAGGTCTGTTAAGATGCGTAGAGCGCATGGTGAGATCCTGCCGGCTCGGAATCGTCGCAGGGCGGTTTGGGAATCGGAGAGGATATTGAGGTATTCCTTGCCGGAGGCGATTGCCAGGGCGATGGCCGTTTCTTCTGCCTCCACTGGATTGATAGTGCGGATGGAGGCTGCAACTACCGTCTTTAGGTCGTGGTCTATCACGCTGACTGCGGTCGCTGGTTGATCCGAGTACATGGCAGCGTCAGTAAACCGGGTGTCGGCCTTGCTGCTATATTTGAGTTGGAGGGCCCGAGCTCGGGCAATGCGGCGGCCGGAGTGAAGGATGGGATGCATGTTCTTGGGAATCGGGACCACTTGAATGTGGTCTCGTATGGCTGTTGGTAGGCGGACCGTGTCCCGCACCGAGCTGGGTATCGGGAAATGTAAGTTCTGGAGGACTGTGCGGCCGGTGGGGGTGAGGGCCAGCCGTTCTTGCTGGCTGGCTAGGTGTGCTTGTATGAGCTCTTGGAAGGTGTTATGTACGCCCATGGCTAGGAGCTTATCTGTGGCGGCGTAAAGTGGTAGGCCCAGAGCAATCTTGAAAGCTTTGCGGATAAGGATATTTATTCTGTTCTTCTCACCCTGGTTTAGGTTGAGGTATGGGGTGGAATAGGTGATACGGCTGGTGATGAGAGCCTGGGTGAGCTGGATCACTTCGGTCTCCTTGAGCCCGTGTTTGCGGTTTGTGATGCGTCCCACCATGCGCATGATTTGGGTGACTGTTTTTTGGAGGGTTTGTATGGTGTAGTTTGCCCTACCGTCTGCCTGCAGATGAAGGCCAAGTACCCGGAGCCTTGGCACCGTCGGGATGGGGATGCTGCCATCGAGGTAGAGTTCGATATTGCTATTCTGGTCGGGGTGCCGCTTGCTTCGGCGACGCAGGAGGAGTAGCTCTGATTTCTCGGCCGAGCATTGCAAGTTGCCTGAAGTAAGATATCGTTGGACGGTGTCTACAGTGATGTGATTGGCCTAAGCCATTTTGGCGCACGTTTCGGAGCAACCAAAACAGTGTTTTGGAGCGGCAAATGTGGCCTTTGGAGCAACCAAAACAGTGTTTTGGAGCAGCAAAAGCGGCTTTTGGAGCAGCCAAGACAGTGTTTCGGAGCAACAAAAGTGGATTTTGGAGCAGATATTCTTAGGAAAATAAAAATATTTGTTTCAAGTGCTGTACAAACAAAGGGCACTTTGTGTTGTGTTGTGTTCTGATGTGACGTGTTGTAACGGAACTCGCTGCTTCTGTTTTTACTGCTCAGACATCCCACAAGTGTACAGTGCTGTAGGCATTGCCAAGCAATTTAAAAAACCGCTTGCCACCGTTTTACTGGTTCCCGACGTGCCAGATTTTCGTCAAAAGTAAGCAAACGTAAAACAATGAGTAGCAAGCGTCCCAGCTGCTGCCTCAGTCACGCAATCATGTTCGCATGCACGTGAGGCCAACTTCGGCAGACTTGCTGTTGGGCATGCTTCGTCACGCGAGCGCAGACAACGGCTGTCCGATCGAAACCGAAACCATGGTCCTCAGCTCCATCGCTACCTTATCCCCAAAATTGTACACAAAACGTAACTTTCGAGCATGCGACAAAAACAGTCCAGTGGCGCGTGCTTGCCAGGCCGGCAAACAAAGTACAAGCTAAACACACAAAAAATAAAGAACCTGAGTGCATCGATGCAAGACATTGCGAGCCAGCCTCAAAACGTTCTTGGAGCACTTTGTGCAACGACTGAACTCGAGACAAGCAAGCGTGCTGTGCGGGTTCAGCTTGCAGACATTGCCTTCTTTGCTTTAGCTCACTTCTCTTCAACAACTTTCTTTCACAGCAGATCTTTCACGTACCGAGGTCCCTCTCGAAAGAAGGCCCACCGAGAGGAATCTAGATAAACAATACTTTGACAGAGCAGTTTTTGAATTAAAGATGGATTTTTGTAGTAACATATCATTTAAACAAGAACAGGAATGTTGATGAACATGCGGTGGTACTTAGTTTCATCTTAGAAAGTACCATATCTGCAGTGATGTGGGAACGGCAACATTCGACGTCGCGCGACCACGGTCACTGAAAGTCACTGACCAAATATAGTTTTCCCACGGCCGTTGCTTCAGCTCACAAAGTAACTCCTGCCGCCCAAAAACATGGTTTCTTTTCACAGCATGACGGCATAGCTGGTACCCGGCACGCTAGCGTCGGAGCGTCTGCACACATCCGTGTCTATCGCTGAAAATATAAAAGAAGAGACGAGAGACGAGACCCACAAGACGAGAGCGTGAAACGCGAGATGCCGGGAAAACCATGCAAGACCGGGTGGACAATTGATGCACGGTACTTTGTCAGGTGGCCGCTTGCGCCACTTATCACACGCCTGCTCAATTACAGTACTTAGTTTAGTTTCGGTTTTGAAAGGCGACCTAAATTGGTCCTTTGGAGCAGGCTTGGCGCAGATTACCCATATTTTGGCGAAATGTAGCAGGATGTAGCAGGGTTAGCCCCTTGGCGCAGTTTGGCGCAATTGGCGCAGCAATCACATCACTGTGTCTACCGCGGTTTGTAGCGCGTCTTGTTTGGAGCCTTCCGAGCCCGAGGTGGTCCAAATGGTGAGATCGTCTGCGTATAGGGTGTGTCTGATGTGCGGGATTTCCTCCAACTGTTCGGGGAGCTTGCGCATGGCCAGATTGAAAAGTGTGGAGGAGAGAACGGAGCCCTGTGGGGTGCCCTTGTTGGGGACGGGTAGAGGGTCCGTTCGGATGCAATCTATGCCAATGGTCGCTGTGCGGTTGCGAAGGAAGTTACATATGTAGTTGTAAGTCTTTTCTCCGCAGTCTGTGGAGGCTAGGTTCTGGAGAATCAGGGTGTGGCTGACGTTATCGAAAGCCCCTTTAATGTTCAGAGCGAGGAGAGCTTGGGTGCTGGAGGAGGATATATTATCTAGGAGGTTTTCTTTGAGTTGTAGAAGCACGTCTTGAGCGGACAGGTGGGCTCTGAATCCAAACATAATGTGTGGAAAGGCTTCTGTGTCTTTGAGGAAGGGCTGTAGGCGGTTGAGCACAACGTGCTCAAACAGTTTCCCGAGACATGATGTAAGGGAGATAGGCCGCAGGTTGTTCAGGCTGGGTGGTTTGCCGGGCTTTGGGATTAGAACGATCTCAGCATGTTTCCAGTCTTCCGGGAGTTCGTGGGTTTCCCAGACCTGGTTGAAGTACGTGGTGAGGTCTTCGAGGGAGTCAGGATCGAGGTTGCGAAGGAGGCGGTTCTGGATTCCATCTTTACCAGGGGCCGTGTTTCTCGTGAGGGTAAGCACGGCATGGATGATCTCCGTTGTCGTGAAAGGTCTGTCCAGGTCGGGATTGGCGGACCCCCTGTAGTTGGGGTAGTCTGTGTTGATCGCTGGGCCGATGTATCTGTCGGTGAGGTCCCGAAGAATATCAGCGTTCGTGCCCGGGTGATCGTGGAGTATTTTACGGAGCGTCTGGCTTGAGTGCCGTTTGCCTTTGGTGGGATCGAGCAGGTGCCGCAGGAAGGACCACGTGCGCGCAGTGCCCAGCATGCCCTGAAACCTGTCACACATCTGGTGCCAGTTAGATTGCGCTAATTTGGAGGCATATTCGAACGCCTCCTCTGTCAGTTTAGCAATTCTTAATTTAAGTTTGCGGTTAAGCCTTTGGCGGCGCCATCGTTTACGGAGGCCTCGCCTGGCCTCCCAGAGATGGAGAAGGTATGGATCTACTGCTGGGGTATCTGGGGTGAGGGTAAGTAATTTTGTGTGTTCTTTAGCGTCCGCACATAGTTGCTGGAGCCAAGATTCAAAGTCTGGGGGGAGGGGAGTTTCTGTCCTGTCGCGCTTTTCGGAAGGCGTCCCAGTCAGTAAGCGCCTGCTTCCGAAGGGCTTTTCTTTGCGAACTGAGAGCGATTTCAATTTCAATTATGGAATGATCACTCCCGAGGGTTTCCTCTGTGTTGGTCCATTCCGCGTGAGGAGTGAATTTCTACGAAGGCGAGATCGGGACAAGTGTCCCTTGTGATGCTGTTGCCTGTTCGCGTCGGGCAAGTGGGATCGGTAAGGGTGGTGAGCTGATGTTGACATATCGTTTCGTATAGCCGATTTCCCTTGGCCGTGGCCTTGGGATAGCCCCAAGCCTGATGTGGGGCGTTGAAATCACCAACAATGAGAAGATTTTGTTGGGATAAGGTTAAAGCACTCTAGAATATGCGTTCAAATGCGTCTTTACGGTGACTGGGAGGGCTGTATATATTGAATACGAAAAGAGTGGGGGAATGCCTGCGCGTGGGGAGGAGTTCAACTAGAACGTGTCCGATTGAGGTCCCCGCAATGGTGTGTTGCTTAGCCCTGATGTGGTTTACCCATGACCTTCATCGCTTTCTTGACTCTGGCTCTTATACTGACTGTGTTTTTTTAGATTTCTCGAAGGCATTCGATAAAGTTTCTCATTCTCTACTGCTTCAGAAACTCCGCGTCTTAAATATTGACCCTCACATACTCGATTGGATAAATGCCTTTTTAACTAATCGTCTACAGTTTGTACGTGTTAACAACAACAATTCTGCTTTAGCGTCTGTTCATTCAGGGGTGCCTCAAGGTTCCGTAATTGGTCCTTTATTGTTTCTTATTTATATTATTATGATTTAGTATCTAACATTTCTTCACCAGTCTGCTTGTTCACTGATGACTGCGTTCTCTATCGCAAGATCACTGACCAATCTGATATTGTTCATCTTCAAACAGATCTTAACTACATTGCTCGCTGGTGCGATGCCTGGCTAATGGAATTAAATACGAATAAATGCAAGTCCATGAGAGTATCGCGCTCTAACACTACATGTCCTACATACTACATTAACAATGCACCCCTATCACCTGTTTCCAGTTACAAGTACCTCGGCGTCTATATCACCTCCAATCTTTCATGGAATACCCATATTGAGCATGTTGTTGGTAATGCCAACCGTATGTTGGGTTACTTAAAACGCAATTTTTTTCAAGCGCCTTCATCACTAAAACTTATAATGTACAAGTGTCTAGTCCGCTCTAAATTGGAGTACGCTTCATCTGTGTGGGATCCCGGCCAACATTGTCTTGTCACTGCATTAGAAAGCATTCAGAATCGAGCAGCTCGATTTATCTTATCTAACTATCATCGTACTTCCAGTGTAACATCTATGAAAATAACTCTCTCATTACCTGACTTATCTTCCCGCCGTAAATGTGCTAGTCTCTCCTTATTTCATAAAATCTACCATCACAACTCACTTTTACGCCAGTCCCTCATGCTCGAACCATCTTATCGCTCAGCTCGCCTTGATCATGCTCATAAGGTTGGCATACCAAGTTACAACACTAACGCATTCAGTATGTCATTCATACCTCGTACGTCAACAGATTGGAACCGCCTTCCCGCTTCAATTGCCTCCATCACTGACGTTTCTCTTCTTAAACAAGCACTTGGTAACAGCACCCTTAGTTGACTGATTTAATTGCCATCATTTTTGTGTGTTCACTCCCCTCTGAAATGTACTATGTATCTTGAGGGTAAATAAATAAATAAATAAATACATAAATAAATTAGCGTGGCCACCTGCGGATTGTCTGGGGAGGTAAAGGCTTGGTAGCCTGCTAGGGTGGGGGTGATACCAGTTTCCTGCAGGGCAAGTACTTCTGGAGGAAATTTCTGATGGGCAATGTGCTGCGCAAGAGCAGCGCGTTTCCTGCGGTACCCTCGACAGTTCCATTGCCACACCCGAGTTGGGTTACAACTCGGTGGGCGTCGTGCCATCATCGTAAGGCAGGGATAGCGAGGGGTATGGTTGGCAGCGAGTTTCTATCCGCCTATTTTTGCGGGTGGTGTAGGAATCCCGGTTGGCTTCTTTTAAGTCATGAATGTCGGCCTGGATTTGGTCGAATTTTAGGTTGTGGGCGCGGATGTTATCTGTAACCTCTTTAAGGGTGTGGCAGATTGTTTCTGCGGAAGGGATGCTCGTAGTAACGGGGGCAGCAGGATCAGTGTCTCGCTGCTCCTGCGTAGTAATGCGCTCCTCCATGCGAGCGAGGCGCTCCATGATTTGGAGGAGAAGATTTTCTACCCTCTCCTGCCGCGCATCAGCTAGGGGGATTGTTGTGGGTTCCGCGGGAGGGGGGGATAATGGGTTGGTGGGTGGGGGCAAGGTCTGAGACCCGGTGAGCCGCGTCGCCCAGCTCACCTGCTGCATGTCGGTGTAGGGCTCCGTCCGGGTGTTGTCCGGTTGAAGAGCCTGGCCAGTGGTGGCTTCCTGTTTGGCAGATGCTCCGGCTGGTGTCTGTTGGGGCCCGGGCAGGCTTCCCCGAGGTTGCTGGCCAGGACGGGAATTTGGGCGAGAGGCCGGGCGGGACTGGGAGCGGGTCTGGTTCTGTTGTCGCCTGCTGTTGCTGCGGTCACGGCCTGTGTTGCCGTGTCCTCCGTGCTGCGCCCTCCTACTTGGGCGGCTGACGCGCTGAGTTGCTCGGGGTTTGGCAAACCGCTGCGGACAGCTTGTATCATTGGTGGGATGGTCGCCATGGCACTGGGTGCACTTCGAGGCGCACACATGGTCGGCCGGGGGTTGGGTACTGCACACTTGAGGCATATTTTTATGTGCGGCGTGGGGCAGACGTCGGCCCGATGCCCCGCCACCAGACATTTAGTGCAAACCTGTCTGATGGGCCGGTAGGGGAAGCAGCGCTGGAGCGCGCTCTGGTACTGGACGTACAGGGGGATCTTGCGTCCCTCAAAAGTGACGAGGGCCGTGCCAGTGTTGCCTAGCAGACAGGCATGCAGGATCCTGTATCCTGGGGCCTCTAGGTGATGGAGGAGTTTTTCGGGGGTGGACCCCGGTTCGATGTCGTGGACTACCCCTTTGATGGAGTTGTCCGGGGAGGCCACGTACGTGTATGTTGGGTAGTCCCTCCCGCCAAGTCATAGGTGATGGATCTGGGTGATGGCTTGAACGACCTCTATGTGGGCCGTGCTTACTATCACAATGTTGCGGTCGTGATTGAGTTGGAGTTTGGTTGCAGCGTGTAGTTCCTCGATGGTGATCTTAGCCTCCGTGCTGATGTGTTGGGCAACCTGGTACGGTTTCCAATTGGAGAGGTTGAGGCCGTCTCGCAGACGCATGACGACTTTGAATTCTCCCCTCGGCAGCGGGGGTAGGCGCTGAGGTTTTTCCTGTGGACGGGGTATCGGTGGGGCCGGCTGTAGGGGATTGCCGGTGTTGAGATCCACTTCAGCGGTTGGAATCGCTCTTAACTTGTGCCCGCGGTAGTAGGCTGTGAACCAGCCGTCGCTGCGGGTATTGGTGGAATCTCCTGCCGTGGTAGTTTCCATGTCAGTTTGGGAGGTTTCTGGCGTTGACGAAGCCATCGTGGTTGTAGTTCAGGCCGGGACGCTTGCTGCGGCGCTGCGAAAATGGAGCGCTGCCGGCGCGGAGGTGGCTCTCATTCCAAGAGCTCTGAGCTTCGGTAGGCTTAGTGCGGCGAGGCCGCACTCGAAGATGAAGAACGTCCATAAAATAGGTTTCCGGGCTGCTCACTTGGTCGATGGTGGCATTGGCAGGATCAGGAACGGTGAGAGGCGTCAAATTATCCTATCTTCAGGAGAGACCGATGAGATGGACCGGGTTAGAAAAACTCGCGCTGGCCGATGTGGGATTTTTCCGCTGGCTCCGACCTTCGTCTTCTTTTTTCTTCTCGGCGGACGTGCAGCGGCGGGCCGACAGAGCGAAGCGATGCGGTGTTTATGAAAGGATCACGTTCCGTTCTCCGGGGTTCGCGGGGCCCGGAGGACGACCGCTCTCTTCGGAGGTTCGCAGCAGCCTAAAAGTAGGAATCCCCTACTGCATCACCTCCACCTTTTATGCCTCCTTCCTACCCCTGACCTCCGTCGACTGGAATCGCCTTCCCGCATCCGTAGTCTCACTTACTGACGCTGCTGATTTTAAAAACGCCATAACTGATGTTTTCAGATAATGTTCCATAGCAATTTTGAACCTTGTGTTTTTTTTTGTTTTTTTTGCATTTTGTTTTCATTGTTCACTTTATATTGATGTAATATTCCACTCCTCTCTGTAATGCCTTCGGGTCCTGAGAGTATATTAAATGAAATGAAATGACATGGTTAGGTGGTTTCGGTGCATATGCATTCCATACGGCAAAGGCCGTTCTAAAACGTCTGTGCATGCACAAGAAGCTTTCACTCCATTTGGGGAATACATTGGAAGGGATACAGAACGGTTCTCTCATTGTTTTGGAGGAGACAAAAAATTTTATGCTCGCTTGAACCATGCACAATTTGCTTTCAAAGTACAGCCTTTCAGTTTCATGTATATCCGACTAGTTACCTATTTATATATAGGGTGGTCCAAGTCACCAGGCTCGATCTAAAATGGACCGTAAAAATCGACGCCTGCACGTAGCAATCTAAACTTTTCATCAAAGGTGTATTTCACAAGTCGGTTTTTTCTTGTAAAATTACAAAGCGCAGCTCTCTTTCTGTAAAAAAATAGGGCCAAGAAACTTGCCAGGGCCTACGGCGAGTGGCGACGCAGACGACCAAGTCCAGTAGCGGGGTGTGTTTGGTGTTTGTATTGATAGCTAGATGGCGTCAGGAGCAGCGTCCCAAGGTGCAGCCGACCAGCGAAAGAAAGCAGACGACGTGCATACGAAATTTGTTGCTACCTAAAGTGCCGTCGTTATGCAGACACCTTTTTCTTACTTTAAGTTTTGCTTTTATTGTCAGCATTTATTTTTTTACCAAAGGTACATTGCGAAAAGATTATGTTCATTTTTATAAACCACGGTGGTCGCGAGCCGTCGCGATAAGGAGGTAGCGCCATCTATCAATACGAACGCCAAACACACCCCGCTACTGGACTTGGTCGTATGCGTCGCCGCCCGCTGTGGACCCTGGCAAGTTTCTTGGTCCTATTTTTTACAGAAAGAGAGCTACGCTTTGTAATTTTACAAGAATAAAACCAACCTGTGAAATGCACCTTTGACGAAAAAGTTTAGATTGCTACGTACAGGCGTCGATTTTTGCGGTCCATTTAAGATCGAGCCTGAGCCAGATAGCCAAGGCAACAAGGAGCACATAAAACTGTAGCAAAAGACAATAGCAAGTCGAGTCTTGACTTTGCTAATTTCACTCAAAACAATCTAATCAATGTTACCACAAAAAAACCCCATAAAACAATGAAAAATCACGAAAATGTAGCCCATGCATACTACGAACTTGACCTTCGTTTTTTTTAAATAAACTTCTTACAAATAATGTTTCATTTGTTACTTTTTAAATCCGATGCAACAGGTAGTGCTGACTCCATCGACCAAAGATCTTTAAACCGGCACCCTTGAAACGTTTCCTGAAAAATCCCGAGACGATTCTTCGGTTCCTTGACTCCAGCAGCGTAGACCGACCAAATGTTTTGTTACGGCTAAGAGCGTCCTGGCTCAGACCGGAGTCGCTGTAGCTCAACCGGTGAACACTCACTGATGTTCGGTGCGCTGTAGTAGGTCTCGCAGTCCACGCAGAAGACCCCCTCGCGGACTGCGCCCAGAGTTTCGAGGCGTTTCTGAAGAAGTTCTGTCGCCTGCTGCCCGCTTTGCCTTCGGGAATCGGGAACTGGTGGATGCTGTCGCGCAGAAAGAGCAACAGCCAAACGCCTTTAAGTAAACAAGCACGGAGCCTCCTTAGCGAGATAGAACAGTGCATACTTTACCTAACCACGCCCATGTTTACGTAGAACGGTCTTAACTTACACCAAACTAAAATAAATTAAGGAGACTTTGTAGGAAAATTAATCAACTGCTGCTATTTCTTGCAGCAGCCGCCATTCACCGCCGCCATTAACGACGTATGCGCTCCCTGCCGTGTAAACCTGCTGTGTAAACTGTGTAAACTAGCTCGCATCGGAAAACTCTGAAAAAGGAGGCGATATCGATGTCAGATTTATTTATAACTTGTTATTAGAACTAATAATATATAAAAGATGCGTAGGTCCTAAAGAAAGATTGAGCGGCTTAAAAAAAGTTCGTCTGCACACCTGACGTGTTGGCAGGCCAGGCAGCACCAGGCGAGGCTGTGGCAGGCCGATTTCTGAGTTTTGTTGATTTTGTTGTGTGGAGTTTCCGAAGTTGCGAGTGACGTCGGAAGGTGTTGCGATTGAGCAGTTACATAAGCATCAGTGAAACCACTCAATTATTAAATCTGGTCAGTTTTGCAGTTTATTCAACCGGGGAAAAGCAATGTTTCCACCAGAGTAACACCGTGGAGAAATCTCTCATACAGATCCACATGTTGCAAGTGACGGAAATGTAAGCAGCCTAAATTTTTTCGGGATGCCGGTCTGGCAAAAAGCTGCCATACGTTGAAGATGCCTCTTCGCCGAAATGGGTAATAGTTTGTGTCTTGTCACGTTTTCTCAAGCCTGGATTTTCTTGTCTTTCTTCGTAGTTTGTTTCGAGGATGAACTTTCGTTGACATACTATGGGGAACATTGAAACCCACGAAGGGGGTGGTCCCCCTCCGGACCTCACCAAACGGGACCTCGACCTCAGCGTCAAAGTAGACGACAGGTCCTTCCACAAGGTTGGTAGCCCTAGATGCCTCTAATCAAACGTTCCAGGTCGAGACAAACAACCAACTAAAATACTTTCGATTTCAGCACATCAGCGGAGACCACTCGGAACATGCGATCACCGAGTTACCCTGGGGCCTGAGAGACGCAGTGACACTCTATGAAAGCCTCAACGTTTCCTTCAACGAATTGACGACGATCCCTCCAGAGATCGCCTTCAGGATACCGCACCTCCGATTTCTGGACCTGAGCTACAACCGTCTGACATCACTGCCAACGAGTCTTGGCTTCCTGTTCCACCTCGAAGAGCTCCTGCTGTCTTCAAACCAGTTGACCTCGATCCCAGACACGGTCATACACCTCAAGGCCTTGCAAAAGCTTGACCTGTCTCACAACCTCCTAAAAGACATCCCCGACGCACTAGGCAAGATTCCCGCCTTGACGAAACTTAACGTGAGCCACAACAAACTTACGTCCTTACCGAAGTCGTTGGGGAAAGCCGCTAGCCTCACAACTTTGCTGGCAGGCGGGAACGCCGATATAACCAGCCCACCGCTCGAGATCTGCGAAAGTGGTTCGGATGCGGTGCTGAAATACCTGCGCGAATCGGTTGCGATGCAAGTTCCACGGACTTTTGTGGCGACCGCCGGGCAGAACAAGTTCCCACGCGTCAGGGGTAACCAGGTGGCTACGTCAGTGCCGAACCTCCACTCTGCGC
This sequence comes from Ixodes ricinus, assembly GCA_037355805.1. Taxonomy (NCBI): domain Eukaryota; kingdom Metazoa; phylum Arthropoda; class Arachnida; order Ixodida; family Ixodidae; genus Ixodes; species Ixodes ricinus. The sequence goes on along the minus strand of JAZHYW010013782.1, from coordinate 1,534 downwards.
AAGCCCAGTATCTGCAGATACAGACGGATACGGTCAATACGGCAAGCCGCATTAAGACCCCCTGCTTCCACCTATCGGTGCTACCAAGCTGGACCCCAGTGTGCTCACTGATAGGATCACGGGTGAGCTACAAGGGTTACCAAAGGCCAAGGCTATTTGTTGGTGTGTGCAAATACCAGTGAATTTTGTGGCTGCACATACATTCGTAGCTATCACAGTGACAATTTTGCCGTATCCATTTTGCTAGTTTCTGCAGATGATGATTTGCATTGGGTGATGGAAACTAAAAAAATGCCAGTTTATGTTATGAAAGTTTTGGTGAAGTTTGGAGTTTTTTCGATGTGGTAAGAAGTGAGAAATAATGGGTGGAATTGGCTATCTTAGCAAATAGCTTCTATAAAACAGCATGCTGTTACAACTTTTAGATTTATCAGAGGGATAGTTGAGAGAAATTGTTATTAATAAATGGAGCAACATCGTTAAAAGCCTAATTTTGGAATGTTCTTTCAGGTCCAGTAATTTTACATACTTGTTCTTTATGTGTTTACTAGAGTTATCTGAAGTTAAACGAAGTGAAGAGCACGTAAAGCCCCATCTGAGGTGACCGTAAATAGCATGTGGTTGTATATATGGCACCTGCTCTATATAATTTTGCACGGGACTGTTGGTGACTCCGGCGAAATCGACGCCACTTAGCGGCTAAAAGAGAAAACTGTGGCACCAGGTTCGCTCACCAGCCTTCTCGAGCGAATCGGATATTCACAGCGCCTGGTAGTCTAAAGCCAAAGCCGTGAAAGTGGGTTCAAAACCACGTGATGAAAGTCGCCAGTTGCCCTTTTGGCTAGTACATGACAGCCTCGGTCAGCTTTCTCTGACAGTGCAACTGCATTCTGTTTATAGTAACATGGAATAAGACTAGTTCTGTTGAGGTCGAAAGCCGTTCCTTCCCCAACTTCTGTTTGTTGCATCTCTGTCCCCGTCTGCAGGCCTCCTATACGGAGCCGCCATCGGGGATGCTCTGGGCGTCGCGACGGAGTTCATGAGCGTGGACGAATGCGCCTTCTACTACGACCGGGAGAGCCTCGAGTATGCCTGCATCAGGCGGGATGAGCACAGGGTGCGCTGGAAGCAGGGCGACTGGACCTGCAACGCGGACCAGATGGTGAGCCGACGTTGCGGTCTGACCTAGATTTCGGGCCGAAAGGGGTCCGCTGATATGAATTCAGAGAAAGACGAAAGAACAAAAACATTTCGTGTCGTCCGCATGATTTTTCTTTGTATTGCTTTCTATTTTCCAAAGAACTGCCACCTTACTGGCAAGCAGCTTGCTCAGTAGACCATTTGCAAGATGTGTGACGCACACCACCGGCGTCAAAAGGTGTTCTGAGCAAATGTCAGCACTATCCTAGCTCTCTCTCCTCCTCGCTTTCTCCATTTTCGTATGGTAGATGCTGTGGCACACTCCCACAATTTATGTTCGTGGATTTTTTGTGAATTTTGCGAGTGGCCTCTTAAACAAAAACAAGGATGAGGC